>BROG01000808.1:0-92500 GCA_030159075.1 Atrina japonica
ATTTTTTCTGTTGTCCTGGCTAATAGAATAGATAGAAATAATTTCCTTAAATAAGCTAATTTCATTTAATTCAGAAACTTTAATTACAGCTGCAACGAAGAACGTATTTTACTACTTAGAAGAAGTCAGAAAAATAAAAACAGTAAAATACCTTCTTCGTTTCAGCTGTAACTACAGAAACCCTAGGTCATTTATTTCAATATTTTCATAGTTCTATTATTTCAATATCTGACAATAATTTGTTCTTTGTTTCACTCGTGTTTAACCTTTGACAGTATATGAATAACACTTTATTTTACTTTTTGTTGGATGGGTAAAATGTTCAAAACATATAAGATAAAATAATCAACTTAGTAACTCAAACTTACGGCAATCGGCATTAAAGTTCAAATTTTAAACCACTCACGTTTTCCAAATGGCGCTAACTTATGAAGTCCCCAACTAACCATCAATATAAAGAAAACATCCGAAACTTCCGGAATTTGATAACATCCGGGTTATTGCTTGGGGGAAGTATGGTTGTGATGTGCAGTTTCATCACAACCGCCGTTTGTTACTGTATTGAAATTCCCTGTTAGACGTTTTGCAAATAACATGCCGTTTTCTACAACATTTTGTCAATTTGATATGTTATTTTATTTCGAATGTCAAGCTACTGGATTTGAAGAGTTCCAATCAAGGCCGATAATGAATCACGCCGTCACGTTCACTTATAAAGTCTAATAAGAAAAGCACCAAAACGTTCCGAAATAAAATATAAAATTTGAGTATTCAGATCCCGATTTTAGGACTCATTTAGCCTATAATACCTGTAGAAAAATTACCCTGTTTCCGGATTCATTCACTTTTAACCTATCAATTATACTTTTCAAGATAATGTAAAAAAACAAAACAAAAACAAAATAAAAAACAAAATCCAAAGCATGAAAAATCCTAACAATTTCCACCATTTTTAAAATATGGTAGATTTTTGCAAGGTGCTAAATTTAAGAAGTAGTCAAAAATGTCAAAATTTTTACAAAAAGGAAAACTTATGTTTTCTGTTAACTAAGGTTGCTCTGACCTTGACATTTGACCCCATGACCATGAAATTGCGTGAAAATGACCCTTAGATAATTCCTAACAGCTTTCTTATATATCTTTGCATATAAAAAGTCGATCAGTTTTGAGTTTTAAAACAATTTGTAATACAATTTTACAATGAGTTACTGAAGCGCTCCATAGTGGCTCGTTATGGACAGATTTCATTTTCGTTCGCAAACTTTGTAGATATTGATATGCATACAAAATTTGAAAGTCATCTGATCATTGGTTCATGAGAAGAAGATTTTTAAAGGTGTAACAAGTTATAGTCCTTTTTCATTTTGACCCCTCTTTTGGGCCCCTATGGGTCCCAGCAACTTTTCATTAGCAAACTTCATGCAGCTTCACATGGGGATGCTATGTGCCAATTATTTTTTAATTGGTCCATTAGTTCTTGAGATGAAGTCGAAAATGTGTAAATGTTAAAGGGGTAATAGCTGTGTTTACCAAAATAGAACTATATGATTTTTGTCTACTTTTACTACTTGTATTTGATGTACAATAACAAATAAGAGTATATTCCTATAATTTTGTGGAAACAAGGACAGATCCAGTGTGATATTCATATACAAACAGTATGGTTGAGTTAATCAAAGTGCCAAACCTGGGTTTCTTAACCCAGGATTTTATGAATGTTTATGCCTGTGTATATCTCATTTTATTTTTGTATATCAATCTAAATAATAAAAGAGAGGGCATATTTCTGAAGAAAAACCCACAGCTAATGCCCCTTTAACGCCGGACGACGACATACAAAAGACGATCGCAATAGGTCACCCTGAGTTCTCCTAAGTACGAACTGTTGTTGTGCTAACTTGATTCACAATCCCTTCTGTACGGTATCTTAAAAAGCTTAGAAAATTATATTTACCTTCAGCATGTAGGCCTACATTTCGTACAAATACGTTAAAATTATACAAAAATACAGTAAGCACACTGAATATTCACAAATTTTCGGCCCTGACCTTTATCAAGAGAAAGACGACAATATCTATGTAAGTTACATAGCATCAAGGCTGTACAACAAACAGTTTCATTGCAGAAATGAAATGAATTGTATTTTTTTTTACAATGAAGCTGTTTATTGTGCAGTCTTGATACTATAACTCACATAGATATTATCTCCTTTCACTTGATATTGGCCAAGGGGCCGAAAATTAGTGAATATTGAGTATGTTTACTGTATTTTTGTATAACTATACTTCCCTTTGGAGGACATTGAATTTATTGGAGTTAAAGTTATATAATGTTTTTTTTCTTCTGAAAAAAGTGTTATTAGTAATTTATGTAGATTTATCAATAGGGGAGTTATCTCTCGTCCCTTTACTGACATTGAATTTATTGGAGTTAAAGTTATATAATGTTTTTTCTTCTGACATTTATGCAGATTTATCAATAGGGGAGTTATCTCTCGTCCCTTTACTGACATTGAATTTATTGGAGTTAAAGTTATATAATGTTTTTTCTTCTGAAATTTATGCAGATTTATCAATAGGGGAGTTATCTCTCGTCCCTTTAATGTTGTGATTGTAATTTGTTTGTACTTTTCCTATATTCCTATATATGGTGCTAGTGGTTTACCTGAGGTACATTGGTATACCATGGATACAAATGTTAGATTTTGCTTAATTTTCCAACATACTATTTATTGATATACTCTTTGTCATAAATTTTGCTGCATCCTGTAATTCCGTAAATTCATTTGGATCACGTTTGACGTCATGCTAAGGCACTATGAGCGAGCACATTGGTAAACTTATCAACATTCTAGACTGTCTGAAACTAATAAAAACTAATGGTAAACATTGGTACCAGTGGCATGTCAATGACAATTTTCCACTAGACTAAAACTCTGTTAATGATGTCAACGTTTTATGACGTAATTCAAAGTGGTAGAAATGGCTTACACGAAGAAATTTTGCCATTATTTTCTCAGCAAAGTATGATATGTGGAAACTAAATTATTGATTGTACAGTGTAAATAAACCAGCCAAAGTTTGTCATTTTGCTGCATCAGATATGATACCATTGGTGTACCTTTGGTACATTTTTTTTTACCATGGGTACAAATGTTAGATTTTCTACCACAAAATACATTGCATGGTATATCATGTATCATTGGTACCATATTTTGTCATTGATGTAATTGGTAAATAGAAAATAGGAAATACCACAGGTTAACTATACGAAGCAATTTACATTTGCTCAACATTCCAATACTGCTTGAAGGTAATCGGAATATTAATAATATAAGTACAGAACTACAAAACCCGGAGAAAGATCATCCCAGTGACACTCAACGAAAAGATACCTCTTTTGTAAAATAGAAAAAGTTCAATGACAGATCAATGTATTTTTAATTTCAACTACTGTAAGAATAATGATACACTGAGCTCGGCATTATTGAGAATACTTTATCAAACAGAAATAGAATAGCACCCAACTTTATGCGGTGATATCATTTATGATGATGGTTGACACACCCATACCACTGGTGAAGAGATAGTTCATGTCAGATGTACTGATAAGGAGAGAGTTTTAACTGAGTCAACACTTAACAGAAATTTCAAAATAAATCAATATTTCTTTGATAAAGATTTATAATTTTGTTAGTTTTAGCTTATGAGTAACATATAGGGAGGTCACTTAGGTAAATCAAGAATATTATAAATATTATATAGTTTTGCAAAAGGACGACCGTTTCTTTCAATAAGATTTCATCAGCTGAGCTCGAATTTAAAAGAGTTTCGAAATAAAAAAAAAAGTATCACACTAGACCTAAACATAACGCAAATGTAAAATTGTTGTCATTTTTAAGTTATCGGCGCAATGTAAAATGTCAAATGTGAAGTGCATATCGCTCTTGAATTGGGAGAATCTATTTAATTTACAATTTTAAAATCATTAGCACAATTCACAATGAGACCAAATTCATCGTTATTATCAGTATAAAATGTTATGTGTTATTCAAAAGGTAATATTCTGAACATTGGATAAACACAGACCTCTGAAAATGGCATAGATGGGATCAGGTACCACGGAGAAGTAAGTATCTTCTTCCGATTGTTCACACCTGCCGCGAGTCCATAATCAAATAAATTTTTATGAAAGAAAATAAGCACTAACTTCTGGTCACAATCAGATTAGACTATTCAACAATTTCATTATTACCGGTATCCTATTATTCGTATTTACAACTCTGCCATCTTTAAAATGTAATACATGTATTTACATAAAATTAATTATATATCTAACTTTTCTAGCATGGAATATACCATGAAGGAAATACAAATCGTGGCATACACCAAAAAGACGTCATAATAGATAAGAAGTAAACACTACTGTAGCTGTATTCTTATCGTTTTGAGTTACATGGTTACTATATTACTCCATGTATATTAATTTGACGGTTCAATAATTATATTAAAAAGAAAAATTGAATAATTCGTCATTTGTATTACCTTATTGTTTTGTTTTCAACCAAATTTCTCTCGTTTATCCATAAATTTTATTTCAAAACTAAAGATTGATCTTTTGGTATCTTTTCAGTCGACATTTCCATTCATAGCAACTTCAATATACTCTGTAGGATAGGATAGCCAGATTGTACTTTCTGCACTAAAATCATAAGTGTATAATTTATCTTTATTATCAGAAATGGATGGTATTTTTGTATATCCACAGAAAATGTGTTATGCTAAATTACGCGCAATTATTTCGGTCGCCCTCTTTGTATAGTCACGATTTAGTGTAAGAATTTTTCGGTCGCCCTCTTTGTATAGTCACGATTTAGTGTAAGAATTTTTCGGTCGCCTTCTTTGTATAGTCACGATTTAGTGTAAGAATGTTTCGGTCGCCCTCTTTGTATAGTCACGATTTAGTGTAAGAATTTTTTGGTCGCCTTCTTTGTATAGTCACGATTTAGTGTAAGAATTTTTCGGTCGCCCTCTTTGTATAGTTAAGATTTAGTGTAAGAATCTTTCGGTCGCCTTCTTTGTTTAGTCACGATTTAGTGTAAGAATATTTCGGTCGCCCTCTTTGTATAGTCACGATTTAGTGTAAGAATTTTTTCGGTCGCCTTCTTTGTATAGTCACGATTTAGTGTAAGAATGTTTCGGTCGCCCTCTTTGTATAGTCACGATTTAGTGTAAGAATTTTTCGGTCGTCCTCTTTGTATAGTCACGATTCATATTAAGATTTTCAAGTCACAGTTGAAAATTAAAGCACATGTTTGAGGAAGAGTGATTGCGAAGAAACGTTCCGTTAGTTAAACTGTTTTGATAAAATCTGTATTTCTGAATTATCTGTTATTCAGATACATGTTTTGTACCCTTTTGTGCAAACTGCAACTACCAAAAGTTATTAGTAATTAGCATATTAATCCGGACTGAATGCGGCTGTATAGTGGTCGTCTCGCAAGCAGAGAGTCCCGGGTTCGATTCCCGGTACCGGGTCATACCAAATACTTTAAAAGTGGTAATGACTGTTCCTTTACAAAACATTCGGCATACGAAGTGAAAGTCACGGTCTTTTGGCTGAGACTGAAAACCGAGGTCCCGTGTTGCGGAAGGCGTGGCACGTAAATAACCCTCACTGCATTGGGGTCAATCCATAGAACAAGCCAAAATTAATATAAATGAAAAATTCTTGACAGGATGTAAAACATCAATCAAACAAACAAAATCTTTCACAAAGCGCTCGTGCAAGTCACGAGTCTTTCGGATGAGACTGAAGTCAAAGCTCTGTGTCACCATAGGCATGAAAAATAAAACAAATCTCACTGGATTGGTGTCAATCCATAGTATAAGTTATAATTTGTGGCACTTCGCCTCAAACTTGTAGCATCTCAATGTAAATGAAAAATACCTAGCGGAATGTAAAGCTCATTAAAACAAACATAACTTTAGTAAATTTAACGTGAATGATCTCACGTGAAGTTGCCCTAGATGAAGCCAAACTATGGCAGTGATTCATATTTACAGTATTTAGCTATTCTTAAAATTATCTAAAATTAATGTAATTGTGTTTTAAGTGTTCTGTCAAAATTATCTCGTAATAACGAGATAGTTATCTCGTTATTACGAGAAAAGATCTCGTAATTACGAGATAATTATGTCGTTATTACGAGATAAGATCTCGTACTTACGAGATCATTATGTCGTAATAACGAGAAAAGATCTCGTATAGTTTAATTGCTAATTTCCCGTCTGTGTCTATATTAAGTAAAATATCTAAATATGAAGTGTATGTGCTTGATTCTGTTGTATCTTTAATTTCTAGTTCGCTGGGATATATCGCATTGACATATGTATGAAAATTGTCATTATTAATTGACAAAACGTCGTCGATATATCTAAATGTCAAATTAAAGGAAACCGCTAACTTTTTCTTCTTTTGATTCAGTAGTTTCTGAATGAAGTCTGCTTCGTATGAATAAAAGAACATGTCGGCCGATAAAAGGGCACATTTGGTTCCCATAGGAATGCCGACAGTTTGTAGAAAGACCACGTCTCCGAACATTACAAATATATTGTCTATTGGAAATTCCAGAATGTTTTTATATCAACTTCAGTGTATTTATGTGTAGAATCAGAGTGGTGTTGGACAAAATAAGTATCCTGATAGCAAATCACTGTTGTCTATGATGCTAAAATGTCATTCATTTAATTTCTTATGTGGAATAGTTGTGTTAAGAGTAGAGAAGTCATATGTTTTGATACTGTGAATTCGAGAAAAATTGTGTGCCTTCAAATTTTCTAAAAGCTGTTTAGAATTTTTCAGTATCCACATCTGATTTACACCGCTTCTGGAATAAGTTTCTCCTTAACGCCTGTCAATATCTTGGTAAGGAGTAAAGATAAAGGTTTGGTAGAACATTTTTCTGAATCCTGCTATGTATCTTTGCTTATATGGGGTTTTATGAAATTTAGGTATCCAATATAAGTATGGTAGCTCAAAATCGGTATCCGTTGCAGGTATATCAAATGAGCGTAATGCGGACACGTGATTTTGAAGGATCTCGTCCTTTGAAAGTGAGGTACGTGTGTATGTAGGATTTCCAGATTTCGTATTAAACCCAAGTTCTTCTGATAAACAACAGTACAGTAATACAGTAATGTGCCTTACAAATAAAAAACTATATCATTTTAGACTTTGTCTGCTGGTATCAGTACATATTGGTCATGTAATATATCCAGTTCAGTTACTACTTCTTGGTCACTAAATACAGAGGGATAACGTGTTTTCATTGTCCCTTTAAGTTTTCGAATACGAGACCATAGTATGGTTTTTAGCCATTTAGACAAAGTGTCTGGTTCTACGTCTTCATGTTTGGCCCATCGTCTGACATAATCTTCGACAGAATTCATAACTAAACTGAAATTCTGACGCCAATTAAAGGAACGGGATTCCAGGTATTTAGGGCCCCTTAAAGTAAGATTTTTGACATGCCCGATAGGATTGTATTTGAAAGGACATGAAGTACATGAACATGTGACAATGTTGTGTAGAAGATGGTTGATGTCTAGGCAGTACAAAACCTGTTTGTAATTGAATAGCTTGGAACTCATTCATAATTAAACTAAATGTATATGGATTTTGCCATTCTGTCGTGTGAAATGTTTACAATTATAAATAATTGTTTTAGCAGAAGAAATTCACCTGGACTGTCATTGTTATCAGTTCATGAACCCCTTTCTGTTTGATTGTACGGTTGATCACTAAACATAACAGTGTTTGACATCAGGTAAGTCTGGACTCTGAAATGTCACACCAATCAGCAGGTTAAACATACACAATTGTCAACATTATGATAACATGGTAAACTTCCCTTCAGCATGAGATATCAGTGTCGCAATATATTAAAGGTTTTTGGATTTGTTTATTTTTTTAATAATTCATTGATTTACTAAATGAATTTATCTATCTATCTATCTATCTATCTATCTATCTATCTATCTGTCCATCTATCAGTCTGTCTATCTATCGATTTATCGATTTATCTTTCTATCTATCTATCTATCTATCTATCTATCTATCTATCTATCTATCTGTCTGTCTGTCTGTCTGTCGTTCTGTTTGTCCGACTGACTGACAACAGTATTTATGTCTTTAGCCATTAGTTCTGTTCTCCTAACAAAATTTTATTATTTTATGCTAGAATAGAATTCTGTATTATGACTATTTAATAGTCATAACACAGAATTTTTTTCTATAATGAAATAATAAAATTTTGTTAGGATCACAGTTCATCTACATATTATGTGTTCATTAGCTATTTTATCATACATTGTGTATATGTATGACTGAATGCAATGACTGTTACCAATATTAGACCCACATTTGTTGTGACATTCACATAACGTGGCAGGGCGGAGTAACCTTGTTAATACCATACGGATGATTCTACCCATTTTTTGTTTACGATAAGCTTCATGGGAATTGTGTTTAATTCTGCACTTCGTACACGGAGGTATGATAAAATGTCGGAATGATTATTCTTGCCAGTGTTTTTATGTCGTTTTGCAGCATTACCGAAAAAATCAACGCGTCTAGGTCAATAAAAGGTTCACAAGACTCCACCCGCCAGGTTAAATGGCATTTACTTTAAAATCGCTTTAGTCCCACCTTTGTTCATCATATTCCTAATGGATACATATAAAACTCAACGATCAATATAAAACGACTGAACAATAATATCAGTTTTTTGTTTTGTTTTTATTTTCAAACGTTTGTTTGAAATACCATTTTCAAAAAAAAAATAAGTAGACTGAGCTACAGCTTTTGGGAAAAACAAAAGTCAATTGTTGTCAGCAAAATGCTTGATTTATTTACTTAACTGCACATACGCTAATAATATTATCACTACTACTTCTATCTCTTTTTACCATTAGTACTAATGCGACTTCTACAGCCTATTATTACTACTTTTACCAATGTCATAACCCCAACAACAGCAACAACAACAACAACTACTACTACAACAACAACAACAACAACAACTACTACTACTACAACAACAACAACAACAACAACTACTACTACTACTACTACTACTACTACTACTACTACTACTACTACTACTACTACTACTACTACTACTACTGCTGCTGCTGCTGCTGCTGACATGACCACTACTGTTACAACATTATTTTATTAGTTCTGCAATTACTTTGAGAGAAATTCGTCAATTACAACAATTTGCACTGAACGACGTTTTTAATCTTTTATATATCCTTCGGACATAAGAATAAATCTAATTTCCCTTTTGACGTTTGGATTCTTTCCGGTGTAGACTGCCTTTTAAATAAATTTTGCAATTTGTCAAGTGTCCAAAACATCAACCTTATTGTTGTACGGACCGTCAAATCACACTGTGGTCTGTCATTATAAATAGCACACACGTTCATGGGATTGTAAGCTGAACTTTCCAACCATCCACTGTTTTATCAAATCTATCATTTGAATTAATTAAACAATGAAAAACTGTTGTTGAATACAATTTAAAGTATAAGGTCATGGCATCATAGCGAAGCACCTGTACTTTGCTGTTGGCATCTTCATATATATCCGGCATTTATTTGTTTTCATTTACCTGTATACGCACTTACATGTGAACCTGAGTAAAAGTTTGCATCATACGAGGGAGTGAAATGAAAAAAAGGCCATCACTCACGGGCTTATTTGTTGTGTATAACCTCCGCAGATTTAATGGAATGAAGATGATGATAATGAAAAATGAGTTGTTTAATGTTTACCTATGTTAAACAAATGCTTTGGTTTTGTTTATCTAAGTTTTAATTGTGGCGTTTCTGATGAGAATTTAACAAGTATGAAAAGATAAGGGTATTCCAATGCTAGTGCTTGATCTAGATTTACTCTTATCTATTTTTCATTTCTAGATTATATAAATTCGGGTATTAAGGAAATTAGTCTCATTGTTTGGAAATATTTGACTCAGTTTGGATCATTATTTGGAGCTGTTTGCATTTTGAAGGGGTGGTTTATCTCGCCTCCATATCTCTATAACTAGGCGGGTGTCGTGCGCTTTCTTCTGCGATAATCCATTAGAAAACACTCCAGGATCAAGGCGTGGACATATCATATATTTTCTTCCTTGAAATACATTTGTATTCCTATGTCTTCATGGTGTGGATAGTGCCACGTTGAAATGATTACCAGAAGCTTATTTTGTTTTGCTTTCTTCATTCTTCAGGTTAGTTTCCTGATTTTTATCGTTTGTTTATTTTCAAATGTAACAATGTTATTCTTCGCTTTAAATGTTGTTGTTCATTGTCTGTTTCATTTCATGTTACTGGTGTGAGTATAAATACAATATTTTAACAACACTGCGGATATTTTTTCTTCATAAAAACAACTTGATCATTGTTTATAGAGCATTAACACATGTATACATGTTAATTTCAATATTATTTTATTGTATTTATAAACTGATTTTAAACACAACATACTTTATTTTAAATGAAATTTATGTATTCGCGTCACTGCACTAACATAGCTCTATTAGTCAAGGTGGACGTTAAACGATCAAGCTCATTTGCAGGGGGGATCATTAATTTCCTTTTGTTACCGTAACTGCGACGATTAGAGTTGACGTAGAACCCAATTTGTATTACAATTATATTCGGTACAGTTTACAGCTTACAGCAATATCTGGCCAACAATAAACTTACAGAATATTGTGTATTTTTTCCTATATAAAATAGATATTAATCTCTAGACAATGAATTCGTCAGCTCCTCGCCCGGAATTGTGAAATATTTAAACAGAGAAAAACAAGCGGATATAAGTGTCATTATCAATAGAGCAAAGTAAATAAGAAAGACTGACACGTAACTTTCTTCATCTATGTCAAGATCACAGGAGATGTAAAGATGTAAACGAGATGTAAAGATGTAAACACTTCACGAAATTTATAATTATCATGTTTTTTTCGCAGATAGATATTACTGTATCTATTGAATCTACTTTTCATATGACACATTATTAACGAATATCGATTACAAGAGGATATTTAGAGAAGTTGATACGCTCCTATATTAAACACACAATACCGAATTTATAAGCAACTGGCCTTAACAAATGCCGAAGGACGATCCTTTCTGACAATAAGACTTTATAGTAGATATTGAGTTCCGAAACAAGAATCCGGCGGTTTCATACGATCCGCCCGTATTCTCTTTTCCATCGACTTAAATGGTATGCAATTATGATAGATATAAAGAATAAAACGTAGATAGAGCAGCTGATCAAATTCAGTTCCTAATTATTTCCCTATTTTGTTGAAAATGTTTTATTATAAGTATCCTTGCGTTATGCAATGGTAAAATATATCTTTCAAAGGTATTTTTCAAAGATTTTTATCAATTTCTTCTCTATTTTTATCTTATTATGAAATGTTTCTGTGAAAACAGATTCATTGCATTGTTTTACAGATTGCAATCCCAATTCAAAATTTGGGAAGAATAAACAATATCATCTAAGATTATTTGAGTTCTTTATGTAGAAATGGCTTATTTATAGGATTTTTAGCTATTCAGACTGTTTTAAGTAATTTATATATATATATATATATATATATATATATATATATATATATATATATATATATATATATATATATATATATATATATATATATATATATATGAATGATATAAGTAGAAAAAGAGAAAGCTCACATTTACACAATCAATGCAGAGTTAAGATAAATGTGAAATACAAAGACTATACTTGGACATTTCCTTCATACTTATAAACATTTAAAGAAGCGAAATAATGAACAGGCGCGCCCACTTTTAATATTGAATTTATGTTACACTATTTTGAGAAATAAGAAATTGATTACCTAAATCATATGTTGACAAATGTCTAATGTCTCTATAGTTGTATTTAAATCTAATATGCGTAGTTTCTCTGTGTTTTGTCTCTTAAAAAGTTTGATATGAGATAAAGTTTATCAAACCACAGATCTTGTCGACAGAACACATCAGCACAAAAATATTTCTATTCTTCAATGAAAACGATATCTTTCGGTACAGACTTGCCAAGAATGTCTATATATAGGGTGGGGCACCATTTCAATCACCAGCAATTACGCTTATATATTTGTTAAGTAGAACAGTACAGAACAGATACTAGGAGTAACGATATATCCAGTGTACTTATAGAATTTTATCTACTTTAACTGTATTTATTGTCGGATCATACACATAGCTCAGCATTAAGCTTAAGGATAGGACTTGATTAGCAATAGGATTCAGACTGGAATCAAGGAAGGTTTATATCTAAGATTAGGAATAATGCAGAATATAAACTAAAGGAATAAGGCAGAATATAAGCTAATATTTAAATTAAGACAGAATTAAAGTTAAATATATTGAGAGGCAGACTGCATATCGTCATAGATTGGAACTAGATTATTCTCTCACTTGCGACCGATTTGTCGGGGAAAATGCTGTCCCACCTTGTGGGGTGAAATATCACTATTCCGGAAGTACCGGAACTACTTTTTAACATACTTATGTTTGGTTGCTAGAGGTCCGTGTTTTTCCATTTTTGCCGGATTTGTATCTGTGTCCTGTACATCCTAAAGACTTATACTTTGGTATCTGAGATGTTTTATATTTAGAATAGTTTTATATTATATGTTCTTTATAATGAGTGATATAAAGAGCGTTTTAATGAAATGCATAAGAATTATTTCGTTTCTCCAACTATAAAATGTTTGGTAACTTATTTTACAATGACGGTAATTTGATCTAGATAAATCTTTAGTGGTAGCTACAGGGTAAACACATACCCTCGATTTAATCCATCTTTAGCACTTAGAGGTAGTATTTCAATGTGAAAATACATTCCATCATCACTATTAATTTACTGGCGAAATGTTTGATGTTCGTATTTCTTTCACATTGCATGGTTACTCCAGTTATCTAGGTGACACAATGGTTAAAGATGAATGCAAGTAAAACAAAACAATTGGATCTACAACATTGATAGTGAATTTGAAATTACAGTATTGTCATCATATCAAACGTCTTCATAAATAAAGACGTGTCATTGTGACGTTATGGCTTACACTATTTCGTTTTCCAACAAAACCAAGACGAGCAATACGTTATATCCTAGTTATCTCCCTTCCTTAATGAGTTGAAAAGAACATTTTACATTATACTGTCTTCAACTTGTAACATTCTCAATATTTATCACGTCATGGTGATTAGATTTGCTGTATATAAAACTGATTATAGATATAATTATCTAATACATTTAAACGTATCTAATTAAATGGTGTATGATAAACAATTGAATATCAGTTTTGTACTTTTTGTACATTAGTATATTTTACTAGTACATGTACTTTGATTTTGAATACATATGTCGTCGGTAAATATACATGTAAGTCGTCGGTAGATATACATGTATATCGTCGGTAGATATATATGTATGTAGTCGGTAGATATATATGTATGTCGTCAGTAGATATATATGTATATCGTCGGTAGATATATATGTATGTCGTCGGTAGATATATATGTATGTCATCGGTAGATATGTATGTATGTCGTCGGTAGATATACATGTATGTCGTCGGTAGATATGTATGTATGTCGTCGGTAGATATACACATATGTCGTCGGTAGATATGTATGTATATCGTCGGTAGATATACATGTATGTCATCCGTAGATATGTATGTATGTCGTCGGTAGATATACATGTATGTCATCGGTAGATATGTATGTATGTCGTCGGTAGATATACATGTATGTCATCGGTAGATATGTATGTTTGTCGTCGATAGATATACATGTATGTCGTCGGTAGATATACATGTATATGTCTATCGTCGGTGGGAAAGCCGAAATCGTCGCGTTTGTCGTATAGCTTAGTTCCCGTCTGTGTTTATATTAAGTAAAATGTCTAAGTATGAAGCGTGTGTGCTTGATTCTGTTGTATCTTTAATTTCTAGTTCGCTGGGATATATCGCATTGACATATGTATGAAAGTTGTCATTATTGATTAACAAAACGTCGTCGATATATCTAAATGTCAAATTAAAGGACATCGCTAACTTTTCTTCTTTTGATCCAGCAGTTTCTGAATGAAGTCTGCTTCGTATGAATAAAGGAATAGGTCAGCCAATACAGTGGCACAATTGGTTCCCATAGGAATGCCGGCAGATTGTTGAAAGACCACGTCTCAGAACATTACAAATATATTGTCTATTTGAAATTCCAGCATGTTTTTATATCAACTTCAGTGTATTTATGTGTAGAATCAGAGTGGTGTTAGACAAAATAGGTATTTTGATAGCTAATCACTAGATATCAGATCGTCCTGGGCAATCATTTTGACCTTTTCCAAACCAGAAACTTTCTATCATGTCTATATTTATATATATATCAATGTGTAGTTTATCACGATGCAATAGTTCTGAAAATGATACGGATTTTGTAATTTTAGTTAAGTAGAGTTGTAATTCATATACATTTTAATTACTTACAGGTGTATGGAGATGCTGTATTATACATAAAACTGGAAGATTATAATAACACTGGGAATCTGAAAGCTGATGGCAACTGTTGTGACGGACAAAAGTCCCCGGATGGATTATGTAAGGCCGACTGGTGTGATTATAATATAAGGATATGTGCTGAAGATCACCAGAACAGGTAGGTGATGTTTGTTATTATTATTATGTCATTTTATACCTCTTGACATTCTGACGTCAAATGATAATGTATTCATTACATGTATTATCATTTTCAATTTCTGGTTATTTTTCGTATATTTATTGTATTTATTAGGTTTCTCTTTTGTTTACCTTTGATCAGTGGTGTTGTATCCAGTTAAAGCATCATCGTGACTATGGCTCAGTTCTGTTTTAAACACATTTCATTTTACAAAGTAACAAATAGACATTAGTGTAGATGCGTTTCATAAGTACTGCCAGTGTTTTACGTCAAGGTATATAATATCTAATGATAAAATGGTAAAGACTTACCTGTATTTCATAACATAGATATGTCTAATAACGGCGTGTCATAAGTAAGGGGCATTAACTGTGTTTACCAACAAAAATTTCTATTTTTTCTACTTGTACCTGATGAACAACAACAGATAAGAACTATAAACAGGCATGGGGATCTTATATTCCTATATATTGTGTGAAAAGGTCAGGTTCAGTGTGGTATTCAAATACGAATAGTAAGGTGAGCTAATCAATTACAACTGAACCAGTGTAAAACCTGGGTTTCTCAAGCAATGTTCATAAAAATGTATAGGCATGTACAATTTTTCCATGCCTGAACGCCGGGTTATCTACAACGTCATACCATTTAACATCTCATGTCATTATCACTTTCTGCGGCGTACCTAAAACGTTAAAATATCTAAGAAGGTTAAATCATTTAATAACGTAAAAGTTATAATGTCACGTGATTTATCATCTCATATAAGATAACAACCTCGGCGTATCTAATTACGTCAAAGTATTTCATAACATGACTGTATGACGTAAAGACAAACAAGCATGCAGAGGAAATAGCAGCTAAAAGAGCAGAGGCTATGGATAAGGTATCAGTACTACAAATAACCTCAAGTATATCGAATGACTTGCATTGATGCTAGCGTTTTTCATTTATTTCTTTGTCTCTAATTTGTTATGTTTTGTTGAAATGAGAAAAAAAACGTCCGTTTTATTTTTTGATTTCGTAGTCGTACACATATACTCTTGTTGCCTCAGATATGTCAAACATGCATATCAATTCTATTATAAGAGTCCAAACAAATCATTTTCTGTCCTTTATCTAACAAAACATCCTGGTAGCAATTCATGTTGGCCGACATTCGACCACTTGTTAAGCTTTTAAGATGAAAATATACATTCGTGGTACTTTCAGTGTTTGAAAACAGATAAACATTGTAAAATATCTTTATTCGCAAACATAAGACTGCATTGTCATATTATGTGATTCATATACTGCCTGCGTAATAAAACGAACATCGAAAAGCACTTAACTGCAATTAGGTATGACTCTTGACATTGAAAATGTAATTCCTGTTTTAAAAGGTAAAATAACTGTAAGGAATTCTATATTGATTTATCAGTTAAGTTAAAAGGTTAAATCAGCAATACACAACATTTGATAGAAATAATAAAACAATTGTTTTGTTGTCTTTACGAGGTTACACACTAAAACTGTTTAATTAGGAAGATATCATCAAAGTTTGTTAAAGTCATAACACACAAACAAACAAACAGACCCGACCCATAGCGAGTAGAAAGGAAATGATACAGACTCTTACCAAAACGATACACAATGCTGTGACAGTGGTGAATTAGATATTGTTGTTAATGTTATCAGATGTGTAGAAGTAAACTTGTTGTCTGGGCTACAGGGGAAGTGTTTTCAGAATTATTGATTGACGACATTTTTTGCTAAAGCAGCATACTGCGGACGGAATGTTTACATCATTTGATAAAGAATCCGGACACCTCTTTCAAATAAAAAGAACTTAGATATCAAAACAGCAGTCGTCGTCTGCACAATAAGAAATCTCAAACATTAAGACTATTGAAGTTTATGGTAAGATTTCGAGAGGAAATTTGTTTCACACTTGTTTAAGCGCACAGAGGAATGCGAATGTACTACAAAAGGGCAAATACTTGTAACTTGCATTTATCATTTTAAATTCCAGAAGTGCTAGGACGAATTTTGCATGTAGGTTTACATAACTATCTAATACGGCCGAAAAAGAGAAAACCCATTGACATATATCTCACAAACAATTTGACATTTTCACTTAAGTTGCTGACATGTTTATTCGCCCAGAAATTATCAATATAAATGTCAATGGATATATGACTAATAGTACCCAGTTTTAACTTCTTGTCACAATTAAGATTAAGCTTTTCGGTCACACATTAGAAGAGACATTGAGATGATTTTTGTTTGTTTATTGTTTTTTAACGTCCCACTGAAGTAGCTTTCAGTCATATGGATACTTCACCAAATGCCGGTGAAGGGCTTCAAATTTTAGCCTATGCTCGGTACTTGCAGCCATAGAGCAGTGAGAGTTCTTTAACGTGTCGACATTTACTGTGACACGGAACCTCGGTTTTTAGTGTCTCACGATCAAGAGTCGAGTGCGCTTCCGACTTAGCCAGGTCGGCTCGACATTAAGATGAACTAATAAATATACTATAATGTATTGATAAAGACTAACACAATGTAATGCAACTTTGAGGGAGGGATGGCGAATCTCAAACCAAGTTCACAAAATTGTGCTTGTTCGTGATGAGTCTTGCTCAGTAAGGTGAGGTTACATTTTCCCCGACATGTAAATTTGCGGACACATTGGTCTCAAATGAGAGAAATTGTGATGCACTGATATACACATGGTGATACGCTTGAATAGACACAATGATTTATCGGTATACATATTGTGAAAGACAAAACGCTTTGAATCATCAACAGTAACATGGTTATGCAATGGTAGAGATTCTGTTATGTATTTATTGACATGGTAGTAGGTAGTGGTTGATATACATTAGCATAATGGTAGACATACAGTTTGACTGAAAAATCATTGTGATCTCCTTGTAGACATATAATGACGTATTCGCAAATGCACTGGGATATATTCGTAAATCACAATCTAATATATAGACAGTGACGTACCGATAATGACATTGCAATATACATGTAAAATGTTGGTGTGTATATATCGATGCATTATACTGGTACATTCACTTTAACGCACTGGTGAAGAAACTAATGTATTGTGGTCTGCTGACAGAGGTAGTAATATACGTGTAGACAAACAGTGACACAATCGTAGAGACAGTGTGAAACATGTGGAGAAAGTACATTTGTACATGTATATATGGCGAACAGAATTCAATCTTTAAGAATCTTTAAGAAGGGATCTTCAGTCTTTAAGAATCTTTAAGAAGGGATCTTCAATTTCATTTTAATGTCGATGTTCTTTTCTCTCCAACATCCCATTTTAAAAAGTTTAGCTCTGTTAACGGCTTATTCATAGTATGTCTGCAAAACTTCATTAAACATATTATGAACGTCTATCAAATGATATAGAGTTTTTCGGGAACATATAGTGTTATGAGGATTGATAGATACTTGTTTATTTGGTGAACTTAGTACATTTGAACCTTTCTGGATATCAACTGTTAATGTTTTGTTTCCCTTTAGGTCATTATGTATGGGGCGCCATTTTACTTTTTAATACCAGTTAGTGATGTCACTTTCGAAAAAGTGATATCACTTATTCGAATAGGTGATATCACTCATTCGAATAGGTGATATCACTTATGCGAATAGGTGATATCACTTTTATAAATTCTTAAGTGATATCACTTATACGAATGAGTGATATCACCTTTTCGAATGAGCCATATCACCTATCCGAATGAAAGATATCACCTATTCAAATGAATAAGTGATACCACCTACTCGAATAAGTGATATCACATATTAATTTTGTAAAGTGATATTACCTATTCGAATAGGTGATATGACTTATGAATCAGTGCCAATGAATGCTCCCTACACAAAAATAAAATATATTTCTGGGTCTAACAAAAATATAACTTGTGTCATCTTGGGCATTATGAATTATTTATTTATTTTTGTTTCCTTACATTTGGTCTAAAGGATTATGTAGAGTATTTAAGTTCAAAGTTTAAGTATAAAACAGTTTTTTACGGAAATCGGACCCTCTTTCAAAATGGCCGGAGTCGGCGGTATGGTTTCGGTGGCTCTGTCTGCTTTGAATGCTGAACTCCGTCCAAGTCCTACAACAGAAACGGGAGATGATTCTGATTCTGCAGAGATGCACCTTTATCACATCACGATACCGTAATATCGTCCTTTGCGCTTTGTTCTTCCATAGATTTAGGCCTAGTGATATTCACTGCAGATCTACATTTATGGAAGAAATGGGAGCATAAGGTTTTTACTGTTTCCATATTTGATATCACTTATTCGAATGAGTGATATCACTTATTCGTTTTGTAAAGTGATATCACTTATTCGAATAGATGATATCACTTATTCGAATATGTGATATCACCTATAAAAACGTATAAAGTGATATCTCCTATTTGAAAGAGTGATATCACCTATTCGAAAGATTGTTATCACTCTTTCAAATAGGAGATATCACTTACATGTATTCGAAAAGGCATTCCAATTGGTGATATCACTCATTCGAATAGGTGATATCACTTATTGAATAAGTGATATCACCTATTCGAAAGAGTAATATCACTAACTGGTATTTAAAAATAAAAGGGGGCCCCATAATTATGTTACTATATTTAGCCATGGGGAATTTGCATTGTAAACACATGAACGTACTTCTCTGAAACTCTAATAGGGTATAAATAGGTAGATGGTCAGTCTCAAGTGGAGACCAGTTAAGATTAAGTTGAGACCAAATCAAGACCAATTCATAACAGTTAAGACCAAGGAAGTATATAAGTAAGACCAAACTATATGAGAGGATGCCACATCTTATATATTGAAAGTTATACAGAAGTAGTGTTTACAAATAATATTACGCTCGCATTGGAATTTATCTGTGTATTTGAGTGGATCTCTAGCTTTAGAAACTTACACAATGGACATTGATATTGTGAGTTGACTTTTATTATTGTAAACCATTATTTAGATTATTATAATTTATTTTACTGTGTTGTTGATTTTTGTTGGCATACTTTAGGGTTATTCGAACCCACAACAATAGACACTTGTTATGTCGTGCTTATTTCTGTTGTTTGATTATCAGGAACACATGTATACCATCGGGAGGAAAAGAAAAGATAAGTTTGCCACCTGATTCCCCGTCCTATTTGATATTTCCGAAGGATATTAAAACTAATCAGCTGGCTCTGGCATCATGGAAGGTATAATGTTACGTTTACATTACATAATTACATTTAATTGTTTTAGTTAATTAAAAATTGTTTTTATTATTAATTTTGTAAACATTTCATAATCACATTTTAATTGTTTAAACTAAAAGTGTGATTAATAATTGATTTTATTATTAATTTTTCTCATTAATTCTTAATTGACATGTTGGGAAGAAACATGACTTTAAACATTTACAGTTATAACATACTTACTTTAATCTTACTGAATTACAATACACCGAACACACAAACAAATACACTCAAACACTTATCATACCAGATATAAATATTTATTATTCAACAGAAATAATAATTCTGTTTCACCTTTTATGAGGTGAAATTAACTCAAATTTTTAATTGATTATTTTTATTTAGTCCAGAAAATTCTCTGAATATCTGAATGTATTTTTCTTTGTATTTCAGGGAAACGTAAAACTCACCATTGAAATTCTTGACGACGATGCACAGCGAATCTCCGAACTGGTCGATTCATTCGATAAAGTCTATAAAAGTATTGTACCAGTGTACGGCTCACGTCAGTTGATAGATTCAGACTACAAGGAATTGGTGATAACAGGAAACAGAAAACAAAACAAAACTAGGTACTCTCTCTCTCTCTCTCTCTCTGTCTCTCTCTCTGTCTCTCTCACTGTCTGACTCTCTCTCTCTCTCTCTCGCCCTCTCTCTGTCTCTGTCTCTCTCTCTGTCTCTCTCTCTCTCTCTCTCTCTCTCTCTCTCTCTCTCTCTCTCTCTCTCTCTCTCTCTCTCTCTCTCTGTATAATTATAAAAACACTTCTATGCCTACGCCATTTTGAATCAAAAAAAAAAAATCATCTGATATTTCATATTTTGCCATGTTTGACGTGGTTTGATACAAAATGAGGATTAAATATTTTGAAATGTCTGTATTAAACATCTTTCATACACTGTAAAATATGATATTGTAAAATAACGATTTGATCGCTAAAATCAAATTAATGAATTCAACCTAGTTTTTCTCCGGTTTTTACTCCATCTAATGTGATTTTCGAGGAAAACAGTAGGTTTAACAGGGCATAATATATTTAATACTACTCAATGTGATTTTCGAAGTAGCAAATTTAATTCAATAGAAAAATATGTTTTACTAAGAAATATTGATAAATGTTATTTTGGCACAGTTAAACTTTCCACAGGAAAGACTAATTATAATTAATTTCTGGTTTCTTTTTTCTTAATTACTTGTCTTAATGAGAAAAACAAACTAGTAGGTTTGACTTTGACTTATATGACACGCCAAAGCACATTAATGATATAAAAAAATCTCAGGTACCAAAGTATTAATCAATAGAATGTCCAGGACATAGGTACAAAACTTAAGTCAATGCGAGTTTATGAGGTAAACTTGGTTTAACTAGAGAAAACTTAAGTTCAGTTTGGTTAAGCTGATATGATTATAACGTGTTATAAAGTACTCTATTATTTCATCATTTTCAGACTAAGGATAGCTGTGGCCATAACTTGTCGAAATAATTACTACGGTAATGATTGTTCAGAATTTTGCATTCCCTCAAACGATTGTAACGGACATTACTCGTGTAATAAGACAACAGGAGAAAAGATATGCGACAAAGGCTGGGAAGGAATAGATTGTAACAAACCAAAAGTTGGTGAATTAAGCTGTCCAGGTATAGAGAGATTCAGTTTCAAATAATACAATTCCCCAGAAAGAAAAAATCCACATTGTATTTAGAAATTTTGTAAATCTCTCTCTCTCTCTCTCTCTCTCTCTCTCTCTCTCTCTCTCTCTCTCTCTCTCTCTCTCTTCTCTCTCTACTCTCTCTCTCTCCATCGATCGTCACTCTCTCTCTCTCTCTCATCTCTCTGTAAACAATCTCTCT
This sequence comes from Atrina japonica, assembly GCA_030159075.1. Taxonomy (NCBI): domain Eukaryota; kingdom Metazoa; phylum Mollusca; class Bivalvia; order Pterioida; family Pinnidae; genus Atrina; species Atrina japonica. The sequence goes on from BROG01000808.1 coordinate 21,928, forward strand.
TCTCTCTCTCTTCCGAGCTCGCCCGGTCTCATCACATCCTCCCCATCACTCACCAATTCCTCGTGGATCTCTTCACTCTCCTCGACACCTCTACTCGCACCCTTCTCTGCACCATCTCTCATCCTCTCAACTCTCCCGTCGCATCCGACACAACTCATCTCTCTTTTCCCGACATCACCTCTCCACCTCCGACACCCTCCCTCACAAACATCAGTCCATCCTCACTCGTTCAAACATAGAGCACCTCCACAACGGACATCTTATCTCTGAGCCGATTCCCGTCAACCTCCCCCCAACCCTCCACCTCGCAGCCCCCAACCTGTCAACTCCACACTCCTCCTAATCTCGATACCGACTCCCCCATCAACACCACTCATCTCTCCCCACATCATCGCAACTACGGTCCTCACTTTACACCTCTCACAAGTCCCCGCTCCCGCTCCTCCAAACATCTCGACCATAATCTCCCCTATCTCTCGGTCCCTCTCCTTACCCTCTCACATCCTACCAGAATGCTCACTCTCCCTCTCTCGTCCCCTCCAATCTCGTCTCTCTCCCTTCGCTCTATCTTCAACAACTCCCCCACCAAACTCCCTCAACCTTCCTCTCATCGTGACCTCACACTCATCTCCACGATCTCTCCAGCCATCTCCACCTCACAATATCAACACACTCCGTCACTCATCATCTCTCCATCCCACTCTCTCTCCTTATCTCACTCGTCACCTCCGCTCCTCTCCGTCTCCTCAAAGTCGCGGTCTCTACGACACTCGCCACACATCTCTCATCATGCCTACTCCACATCATCACATCTCCCTCACTCGTCACTCTCTTCTCATAATCTCCCCCAAAATCCCTATCCTCCTCCCTACCGAATCCCCTCTCACTCTCCGCTCACAGTTCTCTCCACATGGCCTCCTCCTCCCACTCACTCCCATTGCATCATCTCTCGCAGTCTCCTCCTCCCCAGTAACTCTCAACTCTCCTCAATGAAAATCCTCAACCTCCCCTCAACTGCTCTCATCAACCTCTCTCCCCAACCGCGACACTCGTATCGATCTCCGCACCCTCCGTCCTCACATCCAATCTCTCAAACACAATCTCCTACTCTCACCGTCACCATTTTATCTCCATCAACTAACACCCGCAGATCTCCCTCACAGCTCAATCATCCCTTCGTCTCACCTCAATCATCTCACTACTCAGTCTCATCTCATCACACTCAGCTCCGATGGGTAGCACCAACCCATCTTCCTCTCATCGTCTCAAACCCTCCTCTATTAACTCTCTCTCTCACCACCGGTAATATCTCTTCACTTCTCACTCACCCTCGTCATTACACTGGCTCACCTCTGCGTCACTCTCCTCCTCTCACCCTCGCATCCATTAACTCTCCCCGCACACAATCTCCTCGTCCTAAATATCTCCTCCCTCGTCCTCTAGCTCAGTCTCGACTCCGGCTCATAACATCACAGTCACCCGTCACTCTCCGTTCACTCTCCCTGAATACTCCTTCATCTCGCCTCCAGACCAGCTCCTCACTTACTAGGTCTCGCGTGTTCCTCCATCAATACTCCCTCCTCAGTACAACTCACTCCGGTCAATCTATCCTTAGTCTCTCAGTCCTACCCTCATCTCTCCACCCACCTCATGCCTCGAATCACACTCAACTCTAAACTTACCCTCACATCCGGCCATCGACGTCCGTCGTCGCATCTCCTCTACACTCCCAACTCAATCTCTACCCTCAACTCCATCCATCGAAACCTCTATCATCAACAACACACCCTCTCGGTCACCCTCTCCAACCTCTCCCACATATTCACCGCAACTCCTCGTCCTCTCCTCTCCCTCTCTCTCTCTCCGATCTCTCATCGTCAACTCACCTCCCTCCTCCGTATCTCTATCAACTCCGCCTCCCCTAACCGTACCGCTCTTCCGATTACTCTCAATCCACCTCCCGTCCTCTCTCCCTCCACTCTCTCTCGTCGAGCTCTCTCCTCTCCCCTCCCTACCCCTCAAATCTCTCTGACCCTCTCCTCTTCCTCATCCTCAATCCATCACTCTCCCTCCTCCCAAATCTCGTCATCATCACTCAACACATCTCCACAGCCTTCTCTCTCTCCTCTTCGAACCACATCGCATCGATCCCTCTCCGCTCATCTCCTCCATCTCCCAACCCTCTCTCTCTCTCTCTCTCTCTCTCTCTCTCTCATCTCTCTCTCCTCTCTCTCTTTCTCTCTCTCTCTCTCTCTCTCTCTCTCTCTCTCTCTCTCTCTCTCTCTCTCTCTCTCTCTCTCTCTCTCTCTCTCTCTCTCTCTCTCTCTCTCTCTCTCTCTCTCTCATTTGTCCATGCTGTACGAACATATAAGTTATTGTAAATCAGAATACAATGATTCATCTTCGTACTCAACATGGAACCTGTATATGTTCGATTTCAATATATTCCTTAGATATTATTTAAAAGTCAAAGCGTATATCCATTGGTATAGATTCACTTTTACTATATGTAAAGATAGTAAAGAAGTATTCTGTCATTTTAGCGAGCCTAAGTGGGTGCCAAAATGGCGGTACTTGTGCAGTGAATAAGTTTGGTAACCCAAATAATAAGTATTATTGCTGTTGTCCCTCTGGATACAAAGGCGCAATGTGTGAAGAAGATGTCAACGAATGTAGCAGTAGTCCATGTGTTCATGGAATGTGTAACAACACAAAGGGATCATTTAGCTGCATATGTGATATTGGGTCTGTTTTATTCAAAAAAGCAATTTAAACATCATATTGAAATTCTGTTTTCTTTAAAATATGTATTATAACATTTTTTAAAAAAGCATATTAATATTAACTGGTAAATATTTAGATACCATTATCTTTTATTTTACCATGTGAAACCAGATATGTAATTTATATTTACTATTTACACACACACAACACACACACACACACACACACACACACAGACACAATATATATATATATATATATATATATATATATATATATATATATATATATATATATATATATATATAACTTACCTTTATTATAATTGTATATATCGTTACTTATTGAATATTTTTACATTGTAAATCAGGTTTACCGGTCGATACTGTGAAAGAGCAAAGACCTGTTCAGAGAAGCCATGTATAAACTCAAAGAACTGTTTAGACATTGATATAAACATTTTATCAAAGATAAATACAACCGTTTTTTGTGTTTGCCTGGAAGGTTACAATGGGAAATTCTGTGAACATGCAATGGCAACTGATGCCCCAACCGAACATACAACGAATGTGTACACTACTACACAAAGCCAGGTACAAATGAAATGTCCAGAAAATTACTGCAGGGGAAATGGTAAATGTGTAAAGGGGAAATGTATATGTCAAAAAGGATTTACGGGTATATTGTGTGAGATAGAAATAGTCGAATGTGACAGTAATCCATGTAAACATAATGGTGTATGCAGAGATCAAGTCAATAGCTATACGTGCATGTGTAAACCAAATTACTCGGGTAAAAACTGCGAGTATAAAATACAAAACACAAATGTTGTAAGCTCAAGTGTTTCAGATGCATGTACATTTTGTGGTAATGGGACATGTAAACAGGGAATTGATGGCAATTACTGTGCTTGTGATAGGGGCTTCAGTGGTAAAACATGCACGCATGCGCAAAGTAATTGTAATAAATACATAGATGCTTTATGCTTAAACGGTGATACATGTCAAATCAGCGGTAGAAGTGAAACATGCAAGGATGGTTGGTTGGGACCAGTTTGTAGAAGTAACTACTACCATCATAACAATGACCCAGAGTGTCCAGAAACAAACTGTAAAAACGATGGTCACTGTTATAATGGAAAATGTTGTTGTCGTGATGGCTTCACGGGGAAATATTGTGAGGAAGAGATTTTAGTGTGTAGCAGCTGGCCGTGTCAGAATAATGCAACGTGCATCAGTTTGTTGAACGAGTACAAGTGTTCATGTCCATTTGGTTACACTGGTATCAACTGTGAATATCGATATGGGTATGTACCTACACCAGAAATATCTGAGACGACTATGTCCACGATGAGTAAGACGACAGTTACCACATCTATAATACCCCATACGGCCTCCCCTACCACTAGCAACGTCAACACCAACAGTGTACAGTCTACATCTACAACACCCGGTACGACATCTTCAACTTTAAAGACGAACGAAAATACATACCCATCAACATATTCTACCACGGCTCAGGAATCAACACGATCATCTCAAACTACGACTACTATACAAACTACGACCGATATAAGCTCATCAACACTAACAACAACACCTAAAACAGATGCCACCACTTCCTCTCCTGAGGTAAATACCGATATGTCTTATAGAATATGTAGTGGACACCAGTGCTTTTTGAATGGTACATGCATAGACACTATTGGTTTGCATTGTACTTGCATAATAGGCTTATTACTAGAATGTTTTCCCATAGGTTCAAGCGCCGCTACATCTATGCAAGGTTTGACTTCATATCCAAACTCAATATTTCAGACAACTACAACAGGTGCAACTACAGACAAGGTTCACAGTATTACTACACATACAATTTCAACAGATAAACCAACAGCCTCTGTTTTGGTGACCTTGAAACCTCAGGCTCTTTCCTCTACAACGGAAGTTATAACGACAACAGTGATTACACCCTCTTCTACTAAACTTACTTCGACAACACAGGCAGTTAGGTCTACAACAGAAGTGACAGCGATTGGCTCACCTTCCACCACGTTTGTAAATACCGAGCCTTCAACAATTAAATCATCCACAACTTCTGAATCCATACGAACACCCCTTCCTGTAATTTCAACGCCAAAAGGAACAGTGAGGACGACAACTATATCAACGACGTCCACGACTACCGTTTTACCTACAACAGAAAGTATTACCACAATGGATCCAGATCTCTGTAGAAACCAAAGTATTTATCTAAATGGGAAAGTTCCATACTCAAAAATTGATAAAATGGAGGTATTGATAAATAAGGCCATCCAAAATACATCAGAAGGTAATTTTTTATGATTCATTGCCGGTAAAGTAAAAGTGAATCGTTACTGATAAGTTCTTTTTTAAATTGAAGTACACATCACCATGGTGATTATATTCAGCATCAATTTTCATCTAAAAAGACTTATTTTTTCGTAGTTTGACAAAACATAAGTTTTCATTTACAAGGCTACGTAGGAAACGGGCAATGTGTCCACCACTGACATTACGATTTCATGTGGATTTTTGTTTTCTATAACGCTAATAAAGGATTCCATGTATTTCTGATACCTATACATATAATTTTCATATGTGTACAATACTGTCCCAAACTTTGAAATAACTTACACATTTTTTATGAGAGCAGGCAGTTCTGTTTCAAGGGTCTAAAATATCTATGTGCACCTGTACCATTCACGATAACAATTTTATATGGAGAAATTGTAATCTTATCATGTTAATAATTATTTCACAGGAATGAATTGCGATGAAGTTAAAGTCCAAGGATTTGAATATGTTTATAACATCCAGGGGTAAGATAAACCACTCGCAGAAAATTGAAAATATTCTAAATTTAATCTTAATCTTATTTTAACATTTTACTAACAATGAACTGTTCTCGAAACATCATCTGTCAATATCTAAACAAAATATCATTTTACCCTTTGCAATGTAATTAACTCCTCAGCATTTTATAATGGAAAATAAATATAGAATTTATTAGAAACATATACAGCTGAGAGAAAAAACAGTTTCTTTTTCTAGTACGTTTTTTAACAAATGATCAACAGAATATTTAGTGTTCTGGTACATTCTGTCACTGATCTAGAAGTAATATTTGTATCTGTCTTAAAGATACATATATCATGTATGATATGCAATGCTATGACATTTGTCGATATAGTAATGCTAGTATATAATACTAGAGGGCAAATAAGTTAACCAATACATCCGTTCATACTCTAGATAGTAAGATTTTATATTCTAAATTGAAGTTCATGAGTTTTTCTCCCAGTGCAATTTCAGCTACAGATATGATATGAATAATTCAGAAATGTCCTAACGTCACATGTATGACATGAATATGCCAGAAATGTCCTAACTAAAGTCATATGTGTGACATGAATATTTCAGTAATGTCCTCACTAAATTCACATGTATGACATGAATATTTCAGAAATGTCCTCACTAAAGTCACATGTATGACATGGATATTTCAGAAATGTTCTCACTAAAGTCACATGTATGACATTAATATTTCCGAAATGACCTCACTAAAGTATCATATATGACTTGGATATTTCAGAAATGACCCCACTAAAGTTACATGTATGACATGAATATTTCCGAAATGACCTCACTAAAGTATCATATATGACATGGATATTTTAGAAATGTCCTCACTAAAGCCACATGTACGACATGGTTATTTCAGAAATGTTTTCACTAAAGTCACATTTATGACATCAATATTTCCGAAATGTCTTCACTAAAGTCACATGTATGACATGAATATTTCAGAAATGTCTTCACTTAAGTCACATGTATGACATGAATATTGAAGAAATGCCCTCACTAAAGCCAGATGTATGACATGAATATTGAAGAAATGTCCTCCCCAAAGTCACATGTATGACATGAATATTTTAGAAATATCCGCACTAAAGTCACATGTATGACATCAATATTGAAGAAATATCCGCACTAAAGTCACATGTATGACATGAATATTTCAGAAATATCTTTCCTAAAGTCACATGTATGACATGAATATTTCAGAAATATCTTCACTAAAGTCACATGTATGACATGAATATTTCAGAAATGTCCCCACTAAAGTCACATGTATGACATAAATATTTCCGAAATGTCCTCACAAAAGTCACATGTATGACATGAACATTTCAAAAATATCCTCACTAAAGTCACATGTATGACATTAATATTTCTGAAATGTCCTCAATAAAGTCACATGTATGACATGAACATTTCAGAAATATCCTCACTAAAGTCACATGTATGACATTAATATTTCCGAAATGACCTCACTAAAGTATCATATATGACTTGGATATTTCAGAAATGACCCCACTAAAGTTATATGTATGACATGAATATTTCCGAAATGACCTCACTAAAGTATCATATATGACATGGATATTTCAGAAATGTCCTCACTAAAGTCACTTACAACACCTCTTATGATTGCTGCAATATCACAAGTGCCAACTTGAACCCAGATCTAGGTCACGTGTTAGATACCTTTATCAAGACTAATGATACATTTAAAGAAAATGGATTGTACACAGGCGGCAAAGATACAGTTGGTGTCAGTTATAAGCTGTATTTAATTGGATATGTCTATGACAAGAATAGAGAACTTATCAAAAATAAAATCAAAGAAGCGTGGACAAATGCAAGTAAGTAAAGTTTATTAAATTTGATACAAAAATATAAGTAAACGGGTTGCTTTGAAGTATTTCGCTCATTTTCTATTCCATGATCTGTGCCGTATGTATTGAATATCACAATTCTTTTACAGATAATCACGGGATTGATGCACTTATAGTCAACGTAGAATACTATATTGGGGACTACGGGTAAGGTATATTTATAATTTGCTTCTAGTAATGTGACTCCTGTGGGGATCATTAAACAATATAAATAAATGGTCAAATGCTGACCTCCGGAAAATATAATCAATACTCGTTACTTGATAAATATATATTATATATGTATTCATTCTGTAATTTCCCCCCATTTTGTTTACCAATTTATTCATTTTGATATGCCATAATACAAATTTAGGTGACGGAGAATATTAGGAGCTCTCGCGTCAGTAAAGATTGTGTGATGTACATTGGCTTTATATCAATTATATTTATTGTCTTTTAAGAACACTATTGACTGAAATATCGTACCTTATAACAAGCGGACTGAAGTTGTTACCATCTTCCAAAGCAAATCCACCTTCAATGAAAGATTTACAGGAAGTTTTTGAAGGTCAGACACCAGTACTGAACCATGTGTATTCCAGGGTCAATCAGTTTCCTTATAATCAAGGAATACGAATTTCTCTCAGGAATGACAAACGAGCTTCAACATTATTAAGAGACAGCATCTCCCAAGATCTGGTACCGAAATGGATTAAATATTTTCATGGTAATAGTTTAAATATTTTTTTGATAAATTTTGATACAGATTATCTCCTTTTTTCAATTGATGTGTTTTAATTATCTTTTTCTAATTAAAGTGCTGAACATTTTCAACAAAATGTAGAAAATGTTTTTGTTGTGAAAACATGATATTTGTCTATTGATTTCATGATTAAGATAAATTATCCATGATACAATATTTTTCAGACAATGGAAAATGTTCAACACAGTGTGATGTCAACGTAATTTGTGCGCCGACAGAACAATCCTCAGATACAACAGGGTAGGTAACGCTTAGAGTCGGCAAATTATGGTCAAAATGAAAAGCATGTAGCTAACAGCATATTTAACATTAAGCGAAAAGCGAAAACAAATCCTCAAGACGATCGTTTCTGTCTATAAGACTTCATCAGTTGAGCTCGAGTTCTAAAACAGAAAGTGGTTTATGTCATTGAACGTTTGTGACGGATATCGCCCGCTGGCGGGGGAAGCTGACTCCTTCCGGATACCTGGTCCCATCTGCCTGGGATTCGCAAGTATTCTTCATGTTGAGGCCATTTGAATATCAATTTGTCGTGTTATAATTTCTATTATCCATTGGTATTTGTTCATTTTTTTCACCTCATACAAAGCAAAATAAATAACTAATTTTTTATATTTGAATCCAAACTCATTATCACTGGCGTTAGAATCTGACATATTTGAATTAATTTCTTACAGCCACCAAATATTAGATGTCGTATACTTTGTACAGTTGAATGGCAAGCATGTAATGACAAAAGGAACTCACATGACACAAGCATCTCTCCCTTACTGCAACTGTCAATCCACCAGGTGGCGTTACATTGACATAACAGGACACATTAAATTAAAAGACGAATCAAATGTTCAACAACAAATCTCAAAAGCAATTAAAGGTCAGTCTCAAACTCTTCCCTTGTGAATGATGTTCTGTGTGTTTTTATAATATCATTATCGACAACCACATACTTTTTATTTTAGAATAGCATATATACACATACATGTGTCAGACAGATATAAAGGAAAGCGTTGGTTGAAAACAGTATATCTTTATGCTCTGGTTATTTCTTTGCAGAGGCAAATGTACATTTTGGAGACAAAATACTCTTTTGGGATTCAAATGGGTAAGATATATATATAATATATTTATATACATATATAATTTAATATGATATATATTATGTAATCTGAATGAAGTATAAAGTCTATTAGTCAATAAGCGCTCATGCAATGTCTATATTTTATGCTAAAATACATAATATTTAAAGGTTAACATTGATGATAATTATACACTTTGTTCGGTTCTTACTCCGACACCTATATGATATAGGTGTGCAGTGGATCTTAATGTTTCCAATATTTGTTTACAAGGATCTTCAAAAAATAGTTTAATATGAAAACAAAATATTGCCTGATTTAGGTATGGAATGATGATGTGCGACAATAAACGCAAAGGGTAATAAGAATAAAATACATATTAACTGCAAATAGCACGTGTTTATTGGTCACTCGGTAATCTTCGTAAAAATTACCGAAAGTTAATTTGCAATGCTCAATGTATGGCGGACAAAAATAACTGATATTACGGGTTACGTTTGGCAAGATTGTAGCAATTTTACACATGTATTTGTTATTCTAACAACCAGATGGTCTTTTTGGAATATATATGAGATAGAATATCACAAAAATGTGCATGTAAAATATTTCACCTACGACAGCTCATATCGCTTTAAAATGATCAATATTTGTTTAACATTTACGTACGCATCGTAGATTGGTTATTCTAAATGCATATTCATTCTATAGGGGCATAGTGACAAGACTTACATATACCCATACGCCTTCACCAAAACTGGAATGGCCAAATCCCAATATGGATGATAGATTGGATATAATTGCACAAAGTCTATTGAACATCAGCAGTAATATGAACACATTGCGCGTAGTTAAGATACATGAAGTAATTTTAAATGGTATCTTGCCAACATCAAGGAGCAACACTGTGGCATCAGTATTACACACTGTTTGGTCGAGAAGTAACCCACGTATGTAAAAATTTATACATCATGTTTTTTGAAAAAATTAATAGAATTCATAAATTAATCAAAAGTAATATGAGTTTGATTTATGTTCTTCTAATAGTATAATATGTCTCGCCCACGTTTTCTTAGTCATACATAGACCTCCGGTTTTATTAGTGGAGGAGAAATGTTGGTGACAATGTACCCAGAAAAAGAAAACATAGTCAAATTGGGTCTCAGTTCAAATCCAAGCTGACTCGAGGTTTGAAACGTCGTGATTTTAAGCTCGATGTTCTGACAGCATGGTCACAAAAGTCTCTAGATATATGAAAACACATTTTAATACTGAAAAGAAACGCAGGGTAACATATGCACCAGTTATTTAGCTGATTGGCCCGCTTTTCTTGACTAATTAAGGGTTGTCTTGTTTGAAGAGTGGAAAAAAATATCGCCATTAGAAGGATCAATGCAGGAGAATCAGGACTGTGCCAAATACGTTTCCTTTTCCCTTTTAGTATATATTGGATATACAGTTTATTGCACTGTATATTTTATTAAAGTTGCCAAAACCTGCCTTACGTACAATATCAATTACTAGAGATGACGGGTGTGTGTTATTATTATTATTATTATGCATTGAAAAACAAAGGTTATGAACAATGTCAATTATGAATAAATAATAGATAGTGTCATTATTTATATCACAACAGTAGTTATTGGAATGGATAAATTTTGATTACTATAACAAAAAGCGTAAAAGATATAGAAGCAACACTGTTTATGAGACTCCAAATAGTTACGTAATATAATATGAAAATATTTTGAAATTGTATATGATTATATCAATATATCATGAGCAACTTTTTCATTAGAATGGTTTTGAAAGTGAAAATTTGAAAGTGAATATATTGTATGGTTAAATTTTGTATCATTCTTTTAAAAGAGAAAAAGAGAGAGTTTTGAGAACTTATACATAAATTTCTACGCCTTCAACTTTGATATATTTCAGACATTCCAGGAAAAGATATTAACATTAAAATCGACGCATGGGACTCCAACTACTTCTCTGAAAGTGACAGGTCGGTGTATATAAAATAACATTCTACTATATGTTAGTCTACATCTGTAATACATTGAATCATTATACAGAACTGATTCTTAAAGGTGCACTTAAATTGCAGAATTTCCAGTCGTAGGGTCTAACTTTAAATCTCGTGTTAACTCTGCTTTTGAAAGCTTTTCCACAAAAAACTTGATTTTGGTAAAGATTTACATTTGTGTTTCTAAACGAAATTCGTTTACCATGTTATTCATTATATAATTCGTGCCACTAAATTATCAAAGTGACAAATATTTCAAGACATCATTACTTGCGTAAGTAATGATTCCCAGAGCTTTTTTCCAAATTTAACATATGTGATTCGGACGTTTTGGTTTTGCATTCGATTTTATGCTGTTAAACGTAATCTGGAGATACGTGTGATCAACTTTTAGAAAATTGACTAATGTAAAACGATTACACTATAGAGTACTTTCGACACAATAGACCCTTAAGCAGTAACTGCGGTCTTGTGACTTTGCCATTGTTCCCGGAAAATGACGTCAGGAAACAATCAGTTATTATAACGAAGTCTATGTTTTTGTCTGTATCTCTATCATTTTGCCAACCGGAAGACTAGCAAAGTCACAGGACCGCAAATACTGAGGGTCTATACTTTCATCCATATTATTAACAATACCAATGTCATAGTTTTACAAGGGACTGATACCTAATCCTGATACCTAATTCAGCTTTTGAGTCAAATTTCTTATATTTGTTAACGTCGTTAACGTTGCCGTCTAATAGCCTGGTAGATATAAAAGCAACTCAGTGTAATATGCTATTTTATGACAGATCCAGAGTAACAAAGTCACAGTATATGGTCACTGTTCTGAACGCAGATTCCAGTTCTGTAGATGTTACACCGCCAAGTTCAGTGCAAAACGAGCTACAAAAATATGGTCTTTCACAATGCACGTGTACAGCTAGACAAGTGCACACGTTCTGGATTGACAAAGTTGATGGAATGAATGCCACTGTGCTTCAGAATGCTATCTCTAGTGCCTGGGAAAAAGTTAATTCGGGTTTGTAAAGCAAATTGAATACTATATGTGTTGTAAACCTATTACATGATTATTGTTTTTATCATTTCTATCTTTTTAGATGTCGTTGCGCTTTGATATACACAGTGCTTTACATTTGATTGTAGACCGAAAGCATAAATGAAAGGTCGGCAGGTTATGCTTACTACACATATAGTACCTGATCCCACTTTCGGATATTCAGATTTCCTTTGTTTTTCCTATATCAAGTATGTTTGTATGTTGACTTAAGGAGCTCTTTGTGGCCTACGCTTCTTTATCAATGCTTTTTAACATACTAAAATGCTCGAAAGTGTCAATGTATCTTTACTACCTTGAGGAGACCAAAATTGATTAATAGGTATTATTATTATTATTATTATTATTATTATTATTATTATTATTATTATTATTATTATTTAAGGAACAGGAGTAAAAGTAACAACCACTGTAACAGATCAAGCATCTGGCTATGAAACGGAGTCTGGGTAAGAATTAACAAAATCATTAATAAGATATAAAACTTTAAAAGTCTATGTGGGCTCATTATATACCGGTATATATATATATATATATATATATATATATATATATATATATATATTATATATATATATATATATATATATATATATATATATATATATATATACGTCAAATTGTTCTCATGATTGAAGGCCACATAATTTGCATTCACATTTGACGAGTTATTGTTTAACAAATAACAATTTCTTTTTTTCAGCGGCAAGGCAGAAAAAGTGGTATACTATATATCACCATCAATGAATGGGAAGAATGTTGACGAGAACGACTTAGAGAGTCCTGATCGGACTCAACTGGAGGGCAGTCTTTCCGGAACACACATATATACTGATCCTCTTAATACAGCTAAAGCCGAGAAATCTGTAAGCTTTTAATTACACAAAATATATCTGTACCTCCGCATTATGGCAATTCTTGAGAGAGTTATTCCCCTTTATGTGAAAAGTCAAAGTCAATCTCTTATCTGTGTGTGATGTGGCTGTACCATAGTAAATTGTGCATTGCAACCCCTTCTGAAGAAGTTATGCCCCATGATATGGAAACTTTTTTATCTAGATATGCTTTCGTTAATTTTTCAATTAGGGAACTTTCGAATTAGCACAGATTACCGTTAATAAGATTCTGCATTTATTCGCGCCTTCTCGATTTTGTTCGTCATGCGTTCTTCCGGTTTTCATGTTTACCTTTGCAACGTATGTAAAGTGAATAGAAATATTTTTACTTTTTTGTGCAATAAACTTATTTTTTTTGTAAGAAACCCAAGATACTCTTAAAACATACCACAGTGGGTTATTTAGTTGAACGCCACTGAAATTACTGATTACTGAAATGTATCTGGCAGAGAAAAATGTGTGGACAGACCGGGAATTGAACCCAGGACCTGCCGAACACTTGGAGGGCGCTTTTACCATTTTTTTCTATGGGGACTATCTATGTATTGCTGAAACCGGAAATAACATTGAGGAACATTTTCTAGAATCACGCAGGATTATAACGGTAATCTGGGCTAACTGGAAAGTTCCCTAAATGTTTTGAATGAAGTGAAAGAACAAAACGAAGTTGTGAGCCTTAAATGATTTTGTATTAGTTTTTTTTTAGAGTTGTACCTCTTAATGTGAAACAATGAACAAAACTTTATCCAGCTTTGTATTTTCTCATTTTCCATTTTTGTAAAAAACTTTGGGCATTTGTTTTGGCCCCTATGTTTTACATGACTATGACTATGGTATTATGTGTATATTTACACTAGCACCTGAAGTTATCAAATTTATCAAATACTGAAGCTCACATATTATTTTGACTATATAGATGTTTCTGATGCTTCTGGGTTTTACTGAATAGGAAACACATTATTTTCATTCACAGAAGTGATATCGAATATTATGATTTCCCTGTAAGAAATGAAAAATACCTCGATTATGGAGATCAAAATCTGAGTATATACTCAAACTACATTTTATATTTCTAAAGTTTTATTGATAAACGCAAACATTGTCATTATTTACAATGAGCAACATTTTAATTTAATTTTGCGTTTTAACTGAAAGTATAAAAATATTAGTTGAGATAGAATACTCAGTAAATTTGATGACTTCGGGCTCTGCACACTGACAGGAATTGTAAAATATTGTTTTAAGTTTGTTTGTTTGATGGTTGGTTTATATCCCGTCCAAAATATTTGACTATGTTGAGATGTCACCAGCTTTAGGTGTGGTTCTCCAAATTTTGACCTGTACTATGGACTGAAGTCAATGCAGTGATTATTATTTTAAGTATCTCACCAGAAAGACTAGCGACTTTTACTTTGTATGCATTGTAATTAGTATAAAATGACACTTCGTTTCCATTGATAATATACTAAGACCTGTGTAGTTTTGTATCGTCTTGTATTGCTAATCTACTGAACATCGTATCTTTATAATTGCAGAATTGGTGGATATACCTTGTAATCGGGCTCGGAATATTGGCTTTATTTATTTTAGTACTTCTCGTCGTTCTAGTTGGAATTCGACATTGGCGGTAATATTTTGTTGATATCTAAATTTGGTTCAGTGTTTACTGTTTTGTATAAAATTGATCTGAAAATTTAATTGTGTCCATACTTTGTATCGCGTATATTTTCAATGGATCTGAAATGAAATTATTTCAGTTAAGCGTAAAAGATTAAAATTCAATTATATATATTTGACAAGTAATAGAACCCCATGTAATTATTTTCAGTGTGTTAAGAGTGAAATTTTATTTCCAAGATTTCCAATTTCGTTAATATATTGCTCATTTATCCATTTTCACAATATACACTGTCAATGAAGAAAATAATATTTAATCACTCTATAACTTTGTGAACTAGCAAAGTACATTACAGACTTGTATCTATGTTTACAGGAATAGTCAATCAAAGACCTTGAATCAAGATCCAAAGCTTGTTAATGGGTTCAACAGGGAACACTTTTCAGCGGAGCCTGATTTAGAAAAGAATGGCTATTTCAATGTGGATGACCAAGATGTCGATGGCCACCATAAAAGAACATATGTTGTTAATTCTTGATGGAACTCATTTTTCTGTGGTTATTCTTGTATTCCGAGTGAAAGTTTAAACACTGTCCGTCCTGAGTGCAGTATTTTTCATTACCTTTCACTTCACTCTAAGCGTTTATTATGACGCTGCTAATGCAAAGGCTTGATGTAAAAGTTCATTCATTTTCAAGCATCAAATAATACATTCCTTTGTATAATCGCATGCTTGGGTTTTTTATGCCTTGTAGATGATAACGCAATTATATACTATATTATAAAGTGGATCGTGAAAATGTATATTGCGGATTAATTGTAAAACAGTGTTGTGGTTAAGAGTGAATGGAGTGTTATGTTGATGGATAAATGCTATGATGTAATCATGATAAAGTATTAAAAGATTAACTTGTTAACATACTTAATACATTTGTGAATATATTAACATGTACAATGTTTCCGTCTAGTAACATTATGGTTATAATTGTGAGCAGTGCGATATCTATAAACAAATGCACCACAAAGCGCTGTGTTGAGTTGTGGAGGTGTGTTATGAATGTAGACACTAGTGTGTGGATACGGACAATTCAAACGTATAAATGTCAACACTTGAAGTTTGACGACGACAGAGACAAAATGGCTGTTATGACTGCCGTATATATTGGAGATAAGGCTGCTGTGATTTTGATATATTTGCGTTTATCTGATATAATTCAAGCATTTCAAATTCCACTGCATTTTTAACACCAGCTCCCTCTTATCTACAATGACGTTTGCTCATTTAATCAATAATGTGTGTACATTAATTGAAACAATATTGCCAAATAATATCCCCAGTAGTACAAGTACACACGGTGAAAAGTATGCAAACTGTGTTGATGTTTATCTCATATATTGTATTTGTCTATTTAGCAACATTAATGTATATATATTTGAAAGAAATAAATGACTAATCATAACACTGACATTATTAATATTCATACCATGTTTTTGAGTGATATGACTGTGAAGTTTAGAAGATGTTGTATCGTACATTTTATAGGCATACGATAGAACGAGGAATGCTCTATATTTCTATGATATGACCGTCAGAGGAGAGTTGTGGTTTATAAATCGGAGGATGCAATTTTTAGATGATATATGATATAATTTATGATGTTTTATTGATGTTTTATGCCATATTTAACAATTATTCAGTCATATGATGAAGTCCACTTTTTATGGTTATTGTTTGTATCCTGTTACAATGTACCAGGGCTGGTTCGAATCCCGCTAGGGTCATTTCGAATTAAGTGGGAAAGTTTGCCAGTTTTCTTGCGGAAGGTCGGTGGTCTTTACCCGGGTAACCGGGGTTTCTCCTCCACCAATAAAAACTGGACGCCATCATATGACTGAAAGATTGTTGAATATGACGTAAAACAAAAAATCAAATCAAATCAAACAATGTACCAGGGAAGAGACCACAGCGTTTCCGCAAGTAAAGTGGCAAACTTTGTCAAAATATAAGCATATTTCCGACGGAGCTTGAACCCACGCTGATCAGAGGTGTTAGATTTCATGGTTACAAGCGCGATGACCTAACATCTCGGCATGGAGAGCCCTGTATAAAATCGTAAGCGGTTAATCGTTGTATATTATTATGAGAATATGGTGCCTGGGGATAGTTGATCCATCATTCTGATGATGTGATTAAAATAGGACTGTTGTTGATTATTATGAAGATGTGATCGTAAGATGATAATTGTTTAACATTGCAAGATACGATTTATTATAGGATAGTGTTGTAGATCATGATGATGGTACAATTGTCAGAGTATGGTTGTAGATCATGCTTAGACATATTACTTACTATAGCCACAGGTGGGAAATAGACAATAGGTATACGACAAACGCGACGATTTCGGCTTTCCCATCGTAAATTTTTCACATTTGAGTAGTAATATCCCACAATCTCCCGCATATGGAGTTATATTTTACAAATGATCAGATATGCCAGGGTTTGTTCAAATTATGAACATTTCATGAACAGATTTAAACTACTCACTGACAAATTCTTGACACAGGGATATCGAAAACAACGTTTTATGTCAACTTTTTACAAGTTTTACGGTCGGTATAGCAGTCTTGCTTGCGATTATTCTGTTTCACCAATTGAAATGCTGAGTTGCTTTTTCGTTTGCGGTTGTTTAGACGTCTGTACCAATTGTGACGAGGATTCGTTCCTCACGTATTTCAGTTGGACTTGACTGTGGACTCAAGGCGGATGTTACCGGTTGACAGGGGATTCTTACTCCTCTCTGGCACCTGATCCTACCCCTTGCTTTCTGAGGGCCATGTTTGTCCATTTTTACTAGATTTGTAACTATATCCTGGACATCGTAAAGATTTATATTTTTGTATCTGATTTTTTTTATATCATTATGAGGACATGATTATTAGATCTTAGATCATTGTGACTATTATATCACTGTAGGGATACTGTCGGTAAAAATTGTATATCATTGTGAGGATATTGTTGGTCGAAATTGTATATCATTGTGAGGATACTATTAGTCGAAGTCTAAATTGTATATCATTGTGAGGATACTGTTGGTCGAAATGGTATATCATTGTGATGATATGATTGTCGTTTGACATCGTGAGGGTACAGTTGCCATTGTCAGAGAATATTTGTTTCATACTGATGTGAGAATATGCTAGCCGGAGCCTCGGGTATATTTAGGAATCCGCTGCTGGACAGTTGTATACCATGGGTAGTACTCCAGGTGGAAAGTTGTGTATCATTGTGAGAATACGATTACAGCTGTTATAGTACACTTCCTGAATATGCTTGTTAGGCTATGGTTGTCGGTGGATAGTTGAATATATTTGTTAGGATACTGTTGGAGGAAAGTTTTATATCATTGTGAAGATACTGTTAGTGGATAGTTGTATATTATTGTGAAAATACTGTTAGTGGATAGATGTCCATCATTATAAGGAAGGATATTTGTTGGTAGATAGTTGTATATCATTGTGAGGATACTGTTGGTGGATGGCTGTATATCATTGTACGAATACTGTTGGTGGATAGTTGTATATTGTTGTTTGGATATTGTTGGTGGATAGTTGTATATCGTTGTTAGGATACTGTTGGTGGATAGTTGTATATCGCTGTAAGGATACTGTTGGTGAATAGTTGTATATTATTGTAAAGATATTGTTGGTGGATAGTTGTATATCGTTTTAAGGATAGTGCTGGCGGATAGTTGTATATCGTTGTAAGGATACTGTTGGTAGACAGTCATATATCATTGTGACGATACTGTTGGTGGATAGTCATATATCATTGTGACGATACTGTTGGTGGATAATCGTATATCATTGTAAGGATACTGTTGGTGAATATTTGTTTATTATTGTAAAGATATTGTCGGTGGATAGTTCTATATCGTTGTAAGGATACTGCTGGTGGATAGTTGTATATCGTTGTAAGGATACTGATGGTGGATAGTTGTATATCGTTGTTCTATGGAAACCTTCCTAGTTCGATGAAAAGGTCATATTCGGCGAAAAGGTCAAGTTCGGTGAAAAGCACAAGTTCCGCGAAAAGATCAAGCTTGGTGATATATGACGGTCGCAACATGAACAACTAATGCGAATCCAAAACGAGATAGGACCAGGTCTCCGGAGGGAGTCAGCGCACCCAGCCAGAATGTTATAGGGAACCCTCTCGAAAATAAAAGGTCAGGCTCGGTGAAATTGTCATCAGTTACTTTTATATATGATTGGCGAAAGGGTGGTACTGTCTGTGGTCGTGCTTCAGAATACTATCTAATATTCCTGAGAGGGGGACTTCATATTGTTTAATAAGATTTCCGTATCGACCATAAAATTTCTTTAACGACGATTTCAAGCGTTCAACAACATAACCTTGTGTAAGTAGTTTATTAGCGAGTCGTTTCGCTCTCAGAATAAAACATTCATAAGAACATAATGCTCTGGCATATCGTATAAGTTGTGAAATGAAAACGCCATAGGCAAGAGAAGATTGAATATTACTACTTAGAAACGGGAAGTTCGTGATATGGAAAGTGCATCGTTTGTCATAAAGTAAAATTGAAGAAGTACCAATTAATAATCGACGTTCAAGTCCATTAGAACACGATAAATTAGATGTGCAATGGTCTCAACATGAAGAACAATTGCGAATCCCAAACGGGATAGGACCAGGTGTCCGGAAGGAGTCAGCATCCTTTGCTGGCATGCCAAACCCGCCGCGAATGTTCCATGGAAACCTTTCAAGTACGATGAACGTGTCAAATTCGGTGAAACGGTCAAGTTTGGTGAGGAGGTCAAGTTCGGTGAAAATCACGATTGGCGAAAGGGGGTCACTATCTGTTGCTCTCAGAATAAAACATTCATAAGAAGAGCATGTCCTGGCATAACGTATAAGTTGTGAAATGAAAACGCAATAGGCAAGAGGAGATTGAATATTACTATTTAGAAATAGGCAGTTCGTGATATGGAAATTGAAATCGTCGCGTATGTCATAAAGGGAGATGAGACAGGCGTAAATCTAGGTAAGAATTAGATGTGTTGCTCTCTGTCTCATTGATCTCTAGCTCAACAGGGTATATCTGGCTGAAGTAATTCTGAAATTCCGAATTATTTATGGACAGGACGTCATCGATATACATGTAAGTAAGCCATTTGAGCCGAGATGCTAACTGTTTGTTTCCTTTGGATAGAAGAGACTGTATAAATTCCGCTTCATATAAATACAAAAAGATGTCAGCCAAAAGAGGTGCACAATTAGTACCCATTGGAAAACTTTTCCTGCAAAAACCACGAATATATTGTCTAACAAAGAAATTCAGCATCTTGATAATATCGTTCTCAGTGTAATTTTTATTGGAATCCGAGTGTTCCTTCACAAGAAAGTTGTGAAGTTGACCATCCTTTCCAATCGACAGGAGTAATTCTTGGTAAGAAGACACAAAAAATCTCCGATACCAAAGTACAAATCCCTAGGATGTCCCTGTACAAATTTGGAAAAAATGGACAAATAGGGACCTCATGAAATCAAGAGGTGGGATCAGGTGCCATAGAGGAGTAAGCATCTCCTGTCGACCGGCCATGAGTCCACAGTCAAATCAAAATGAAATACGTGAGTAACGAATCCTTGTCACAATTGGTAAAGACGTCTCAACAACCGCTATCGAACAGGCAACTCAACATTTCACTTAGTGAAACAGAGTAATCGCAAGTAATAGACCAAGACTATTATACCGACCGTAAAATAAACAGATGTCTCATTGATCTCGAGCTCAACAAGGTACATCTGGCCGAGGTAATTCTGAAATTCTAAATTGTTTATAGGCAGGACGTCATCGATATACCTGTAAGTAAAATTGAACGGAGATGTTTATTTTCTTTTGAGAACAAAGACTGTATAAATTCCGCTTCATATGAACACAAAAAGATGTCAGTCAACAGAGGCACACAATTGGTACCCACTGGAATGCCGACAATTTATTGGAAATGTTTTCCCGCAAAAACCAATGATACTTGTTAAATGCTTGACTTTGTTGACTTTAAATGTTCCAACAATTCTTTTGAGTTCTTAAGGATCCACATATAATTTACTCCGCTTCTTGAGTACGGCGTTGAACAGTACTTCTGATGACCTTGTTTAAGATCTGTAAAAATTTGATGAGTAAATAGAAAAAGGCTTGGTGGAGCACTTAGATGACCTCGCAATGAATCGGTGTTTATGGGGATTTTTGTGCATCAATGTATGGCAATTCAAGCTCCGCGTCATTTGCTGGTATTCCGAAAGAAATGAGAACGAATTCATGATTATTTAATATTACAGCGGTACAGAAATCGGTGAGTGTATGTAGGTTTTCCAGGAAGTGTGTTGAGTCCAATTTCCTCTTTTAAAATGCTGAAGTAGTATCTCCTGCAGACAAATGTGAAGTTGTTAGATGCTTTGTCAGCAGGAACGATGATGGAATTTTCACGGAGACGGGAAAGTTCTCTAACTACATCAGGGACGCAAAAATTAAAATATGTTTGGTGTTGGCAGAATATTTAAAAAGATTACTGACTTAATCCGCTCTGAAAGAGGTTCAAGTTCCAAATCTTCTTTCACCAAGCTTATTTTGCTTACCAAACTTCTAATACATATTAAACAAGGTCTTCAGAAGTACTGTATAACAGCCTACTCAAGAAGCGGAGTCAATCAGATGTGGATCCCAAAGAATTCATAGTAATTGTTGGAACATTTAAAATCTCTAAATTTCAAACATATTTCAAGCATCAAGTCTTTTGATTTTTCGACCCTTTACACAACAATCCCTCATCAAAAACTCGAAAACAGATTAACATCTTTTATACAAAACTCTTTTATATACAAAAATGGAAATCGCAGATATACATATTTCGTGTTAGGTCATGAGGATCCTTATTTTGTCAAGGAACACTCCGATTCCAATAACAAGTACACTGAAGACGATATTATCAAGTTGCTGAGGTTTTTAGTAGACAACATCCTCGTGGTTTTTGCGGGAAAAGTATTCCAACAGATTGTCGGCATTCCAATGGGTACCAATTGTGTACCTCTCTTGGCTGACATATTTTTGTATTTATATGAAGTGGAATTTATAAAGTCTCTGCTATCCAAAGGAAACAAACAGTTAGCATGTCGGTTCAATTTAACTTACAGGTATATCGACGATGTTCTGTCCATTAATAATTCAGAATTTCAGAATTGCCTCGGCCAGATGTATCCTGTCGAGCTTGAGATCAATGAGACGACAGAGAGCACCACATCTGGTTATTACCTAGATTTACTCCTGTCGATTGGAAAAGACGGTCAACTTCACACATCACTCTATGACAAACGAGACGATTTCAATTTCCATATCACAAACTTCCCGTTTCTAAGTAGTAATATTCCATCTTCTGCCTATGGCGTTTTCATTTCACAACTTATACGTTATGCCAGGGCATGCTCTTCTTATGAATGTTTTATTCCGAGATCTTAACGACTAGCCAATAAACTACTTACACAAGGTTACGTTATTGAACGTTTGGAGTCGTCGTTTAAGAAGTTTTATGGTCGATACGGGGATCTTGATAAAATTATGAAGTCCCCCTCTCAGAGATATTAAATAGTATTCTGGATCACAGCCACAGACAGTCACTCCGTTTCACCAATCATGCTTTTCACCGAACTTGACCTCATCACCAAACTTGACCTTTTACCGAATTTGACCCGTTCTTCGAACTAGAAAGGTTTCCATGGAAAGGATGTGGCATGCGACGGATGTGGCATGCCAGCACAAGACGCTGACTCCTTCCGGACACGTGGTCTTATCCCGTTTGGGATTCGTAATTGTTCTTCATGTTTAGACTACTTGCACATCTAATTCTTCGTGTTATAATATACTTTAGTTTTTGATTATTGATTGGTACTTCTTCAATTTTACTGCTTAGCCCAACGTAAGGCGTACTCTTCACATGCGTCCATAATAATTTTAATGAAAGAAAGAGAGAGATTATAAATTCATATGAGGTACAACTGAATTATTTAAACAATGATTAAACATAACACCACAGCAACAATAGTTCCCTTCCACTTTCAAACAAACTTATATATCTCAAATCTGCCATGCCTTGTTTGTGATTGTGAAATATTTATAATAATTTAATGAACTTTAATCACAGTATATCTATACAAGTTATGCGTGTCATCTTCTTTGTTTACCTGTTTAGTCAGCTTACCTGGCTGCAATATTACATCTGGATGAACTTAAATTATACGAATATCAAACACTATTGTGTTTAACTTTTATGAATATATATATTTCTTGAAGAAGAAATACATTTATTGAAAGTACTTTTGCAAAATATTGGTAAAATACAAAGAACAAAACCAAAATGACGCAGTCTCCCCTTAGCACCCCTGATATGTAAGCCTGAGTTGGGGGAGGGGATGTTTAGTGTCACGTGATCGGCGATTCAATCGATAATTTTAGTCATTTCTGAATAGCGGATAGGATTTGCACTTGTGAATAAAATCACTTGATGATTGTCTTGTCCAAATAAAAGCAAAACAAAAATGTTTTTACCGAAAGGTAATTAGAAATATGACAAATTTAAAGCCACCTGGCGAAGCGAACGAAACCCTAGATATGACGAAATACTTTGGATGTGCTAAATACTGGAACAGTGCGAGTCGGAAAAGGTCGATATATTGACTATTGTAGTTAGAGAGGTTTCAGAAATCAAGGTACCGGAATGGACAGATGTCTTTAGTAGCTGAAGGGAAAATGTAAACATGGTCTATTGTAACAGTGTAATAATTTCATCAACGACCATTTGCAGCGAAAAACATGTGAAGCTGATATATAAGACAATCACTTGCTTTCTCTTCCTACTTCTTACATACTTGTAACTATCGTGAAAAATTCTCAATATTTAATCATTCATTTTTTTACTTTAAAAACACCATTCCCTTGTATTCCACCAGTCCCACCATTGTATAGGTAACCAATATTAAAAGCGTTAAACGACACAAAAACAAGTTATTGAATTGGTACTGTACCCTTAAACAGGGCGCGTAAGGGCTGATGCACTAATCGGGCCAGTTCTCTTGTACACGTGAAATGATTCTAAAAATAACTCTTGTCACCACTTCTCTACAGTGTCATATTTGGTATATTTTTACTTCGTGAGGGACAGAGCAGTAGATTACACAAATGTGGAGAGAATTTGTGTCCTACCAGTACACACACACACACACACACACACACACACACACACACACACACACACACACACAGACAGATCGCGATAGATAGTGTAAAACTTTCAATTTGATCTGTTATACCGAGGAGATTTAAGTATCATATTGAATGCATTATCACCGATTGTTCGGTAGGTAAATAAAATACATCACAATGTACTATACGGATTAGATAAAAGCACGATGATAACGATGCGAAACAGATAAAGAGTCCATATATATGTCCAAATGGAGATCAATAGCAGTAACACATAACAGAAAACCGATTTATTTTTCTCGTAACAATGTCTAAACTGCAAGTAAGTACACAAAATTTTGTTCTAATTTTTTTATTCTTATGTTAGATAAATAGTAGTCAATATGATTGTAAGTTAGGAATACGCACGTGATAACAGACAGAGTACTCGGGAACTTGAGTACAATCCGGAAACACGTGATGAGTAATATGATCAATTTAACGATATTTTAAATAGGCAAAGAAATATTTTACCATACTGTGATATTTACAAGTATACGAGTAGTATTCCTTATTTAATATAGACACAGACGGGAAATTGGCAACTAAGCTATACGACAAACGCGACGATTTCGGCTTTCCGATCGTACATTTTCCACATTTGAGTAGTAGTATCCCTCAGTCACCCGCATATGGAGTTTATATTTCACAAATGATCCGATATGCCAGGGCGTGTACAACATATGAAGATTTCATATACAGAGGTAAACTACTCACTGACAAATTATTGACACAGGGATATCGAAAACCGCGTTTAATGTCAACGTTTCCAGAGGTCCATGTTTGTCTATTTTTCCGGATTTGTATACATGTCCTGGACATTCTATTGATTTATACTTTGGTATCTGAGATTTTGTATATATTCACAAGTTAACATGTAAATATTAATACAATGTTCCATCATGCAAAAGTCCATATTTGCCATTTTTGCCACAAAAGTTTATGTGCTTGAGTTTCAGTGCCAGTGATTGAGTTTCAACTTTATAAACATATATTGCAATACTATTCATATTTGTATTGTTTTAAATCACTTTTTAACTGGTTAAGCTGATTTTTAACAATTTCTCAATATATTCTATGATCGTTATACAGAAATAGTTAAATAGAAACATGATTCTAACTTGATATTCATAAGCGCCATGTTATTGCATACAAGGAGAATCTGTACTGTATGTAACTTTGGTATTATGTTTATGATATTAATGCCCTTGCTTGATTGTTTTGACAGGAAACTGAATGTATCTCTCATGTAAATACTTGTAAGTTTAAACTTAATTTATTTTACAACTATTGACAAAAAAGTTATGTCAAGTTATATTAATGTCTCTCGTTGGCCTTGATGTTGTCGGGCAGGGGTTCTTGCTGTAGGAAGAAAACCGGAGTTTCCGGAGAAAACCCACGTGTCCGATTTGGCGACTACAATACCATTTCACATACTCCCCTGTCAAATCCAAGGATCGAACTCGGGTAAACAGCATAATCGCAAACCCTTGCGCTACTCGGACACCTTGTATTTTGCTTTGTGTTCACAACCAAGTATATCCTTTATACATCCTTTTTCAAATTTTCTTTTTAATTGCAGGTGTGTTTGATAGTTGTGGTAATAATACCAGCATGCATATCAGATGCATTAGACTGTAGTCAATTTAGCACGCCCATGCCAACAACAAGCAAAGGTATGGAGACTTGTGTTTACACTTACATATACTCTTTCAGCAAACTGATTTTCTATATGGGCATTAATTGTGCCCTTTGTCCATGAATAAATGTTTTTATTGAAACGGAGCAAATTTTCTTTAAAAACTTCTCAGTAAGATAAATAATTAAAGGTTGAATACATTTAGATATACTGACGGTTTGAAATAAAAAATGAAAATATTCAAATTTAGAACATACCCAATAAATAGGCATGAGTGCCTTGAAATTTACGTAAAGCAGTCAATTACGTAAAATCTACTACAGTTGTTATGACTAAAGCGACTATATAAAGTATGTGATACAGAATTTTCACTAGGTGCAGATTAATATAAGAGGTCCAAACGAATATGTATGCATTATACCTTTAGCATACATCATTGGTCAGTCTACCATCGTTTTATTGAATTACCTCTTTATATAGACCTAAACCTATAACATAACTGAGCTATATAATTTATCTTAAATATTTGGTAAATTTTCATCACTTTTACTGACGTGCAATCATATCTACATTATTTGTATGAATGTACAATGTATATTTGTAGATTTTATACATTGTCTTAAAACTATAACACGACCAACACAAATAGACTTTGGTTTCTAATCCGCTTCTCTTTTTTGTATAAGCCCTTTGGCGTATGTTGTACTTCGTTCACAACGGATCCCTCAGTGTTATAATATATATATATCATTTCTCTTTGCAGTTCCTCCATTTCCACAATTTCCACCCACATTTCAGACACGGGTGGAGGCTAATATCGTAAACAAAAATAAGACAATATCAGCGCAAGAGTATTTTGACAATCCCAATAATCGTGCCACACTCATCATGGCCGGAGGTGGAACTCCAGTGACAATGGTTTACGATTATCAAAATAATCAACTTTTTTATGTCAAGGGTATGTAATATGTGTATGTCTACATGGATTGTTTTGTTTAAATGAGTACTATCGAATTTGTCATTCGACGATTACTAGTAAAATACGTAAAGCTAAAGTGTAAAAATTTAAAAGTTCATTAATTTATATCAGATTTCAAAGCAATATGAGATTTCGTCGACGGATAATGAAAATGATGATTTTATGCAATATCACGTATGCACAGGAAAGAGATCGCATGGTAGTGAAACGAACATACATACGTATTATTAAAACAAACGTTCCAAATGTCACCCATTAACACTATTAGTTTTAATCCGATATTCACAAACCAACTTTCATGAAGATTATCGAGTATTAAGGGTGCACGTACCATTAAAATACAGAATTGGACAGATCTCCTCCGACATTGCTTTAGCTTCAACAAGTAATTAAGCTTTCTTGGTGAAGTTCATTCGAGGGTTTTGACCTGGAGGTCACTTACATATTACATTTACGTCAACGAAATAATGTATTGTTATACAGTATTTATTGGCCAAAAATGTTTTATTACATTACAACCCTGTTATACTGCCACCAAACGTTTAGCCAAAAGGTGGCATTATTATGGGATTTGGGTTGAGGGAAACCTTATATGACTTTATAGGGAAAA
The DNA here is from genome assembly GCA_030159075.1 of Atrina japonica. Taxonomy (NCBI): domain Eukaryota; kingdom Metazoa; phylum Mollusca; class Bivalvia; order Pterioida; family Pinnidae; genus Atrina; species Atrina japonica. The sequence continues at coordinate 49,368 of BROG01000808.1, forward strand.
TTGGAAAAATGGACTTTCAAAAAACAATGGGTCAAGCGAGGCAGCAAATGAAATGGGGGTATTATAAAGAAGATTTACTGTATTTAAATTAAGGTAAATGTACGTTATTTTGTGTTCAGAGATATTTTTTATTTTATCAAAACGGTTTATTAATAATTTGACAATTTTTTTTTAAAATGCCATCTACGACAGTACATGTTGTTTAAAAAAGCAAACTTTCAACAGTTCTTTTATTATCCTGTGTGTTTAATTTGTTTGCTAATATATTTTAATGATATTTTAATACTTCCTCAACAAAACCTTTGCACATATCATAATATATATTGTATTTTTAAACAACAGAAATTATTGTTATTGCTAAGTTTCATCACATACGTTGATCGTGTTCTTGACGGTTTATATCCATGTTTGCAGCGTGGGTTTTGGTGAACTGATAATTATGATTCACAGATATTAAACGCAATAGAAAATGCCGTCATTTATACCTATCTATCTACCTGCCTGCCTGCCTTCCTACCTACCTACATACATACATACCTACATACCTGCCTGCCTGCCTTCCTACCTACCTACATACATACATACCTACATACCTGCCTGCCTGTCTGCCTGCCTTCCTACCTACCTACATACATACCTACATACCTACCTACCTACCTACCTACATACCTACCTACCTACATACGTACATACATACATACATTCCTACCTACCTACCTACCTACCTACCTCATACATACATACCTACCTACCTACCTACCTACCTACATACATACATACATACACATACATACATACATACATACATACATACATACATACATACATACATCTCCTTCTTCGACGAAAATGTTTACTTGAGTTACGTTTTTTAATTTCCTCCTCAGATGGTATATGTGCAACTAGTAATTTAACAAGCGACGATAACAGTTTTTTGTTTGGTGATCAAAGAATTCATGGAATTCCACACGTAATGTCCACTGCTGGAGCTCTTCATTTCATGCAATCCAATGGACAGGTAATTATCAAACAAAAATGTAGTCGTAGATGCTTAATTTATATATATATATATATATATATATATATATATATATATATATATATATATATATATATATATATATATATATATATATATATATATATATATATATAGGGTATAATACTCTTGCTTGCGATTATTCTGTTTCACTAAGTGAAATGCCGAGTTGCATTTTCTTTGGCGGGTATAATAGTCTTGCTTGCGATTATTCTGTTTCACTAAGTGAAATGCCGAGTTGCATTTTCTTTGGCGGTTGTTGAGACGTCTGTGCCAATTGTGACGAAAATTCCTTCCTCAAGTATTTCATTTGCGCTTGACTGTGGACTAACGGCGGGTGTGACCGGTCGACAGGGGATGCTTACTCCTCCATGTTACCTGATCCTACATCTTGGTTTCCAGAAGTATATTTTTGTCTATTTTACTAGACTTTTTTCTATATTCTGGACATCCTAAAGATCTATACTTTGGTATCTGAGATTTTTTATACCATAATGAGGACATGATTATTAGATTTTAAATCATTGTGACTATTATATCATTGTAGGGATACTGTTGGCAGAAATTGTATATCATCGTGGGGATATTGTTGGTCGAAACGGTATATCATTGTGAGGATACTGTAATTAGATATTGTATATCATTGTGAGGATACTGTTTGTCGATATTGTATATCATTGTGAGGATACTGTTGGTCGGTATTGTATATCATTGTGAGGATACTGTTGGTCGATATTGTATATCATTGTGAGGATACTGTTTGTCGATTTTGTATATCATTGTGAGGATAATGTTTGTCGATATTGTATATCATTGTGAGGGTACTGTTTGTCGATATTGTATATCATTGTGAGGATACTGTTAGTCGAAGTTGTATATCATTGTGAGGATACTGTTGGTCGAAGTTGTATATCATTGTGAGGATAGTGTTGGCCGAAATGGTATTTCATTGTGAGGATAGTGTTGGCCGAAATTGTATATCATTGTGAGGATACTGTAATTAGAAATTGTATAACATTATGAGGATACGAATGTCGTTTGACAGTTGTATATATATATATATATATATATATATATCATCTTGAGGGTACAGTTGCCACAGTCAGATAATATTTGTTTCATACTGATGTGAGAATATGTCGTCGGAGCCTCGGGTTTATTTAGGATACCACTGCTGGACAGTTGTATACCATGGGTAGATACTCCAGGTGGTTCCGCAAATTTCATGGTCGGTATAATAGTCTTGTTTGCGACTACTCTGTTTCACTAAGTAAAATGTTGAGTTACCTGTTCGATGGCGGTTGTTGAGACGTCTGTACAAATTATGACGAGGATCCTCACGCATTTCATTTTAATTTGACTGTGGATTCACGGCGGGTGTGACCGGTCGGTATTGTATATCATTGTGAGGATACTGTTTGTCGATTTTGTATATCATTGTGAGGATAATGTTTGTCGATATTGTATATCATTGTGAGGGTACTGTTTGTCGATATTGTATATCATTGTGAGGATACTGTTAGTCGAAGTTGTATATCATTGTGAGGATACTGTTGGTCGAAGTTGTATATCATTGTGAGGATAGTGTTGGCCGAAATGGTATTTCATTGTGAGGATAGTGTTGGCCGAAATTGTATATCATTGTGAGGATACTGTAATTAGAAATTGTATAACATTATGAGGATACGAATGTCGTTTGACAGTTGTATATATATATATATATATATATATATATATATATATATATATATATATATATATATATCATCTTGAGGGTACAGTTGCCACAGTCAGATAATATTTGTTTCATACTGATGTGAGAATATGTCGTCGGAGCCTCGGGTTTATTTAGGATACCACTGCTGGACAGTTGTATACCATGGGTAGATACTCCAGGTGGTTCCGCAAATTTCATGGTCGGTATAATAGTCTTGTTTGCGACTACTCTGTGTTTCACTAAGTAAAATGTTGAGTTACCTGTTCGATGGCGGTTGTTGAGACGTCTGTACCAATTATGACGAGGATCCTCACGCATTTCATTTTAATTTGACTGTGGATTCACGGCGGGTGTGACCGGTCGACAGGGGATTCTTATTCCTCCATGGCACCTGATCCCACCTCTAGATTTCAATAAGTCCGTGTATGTCCCTTTTTCTTTTACCAGATTTCTACCTATAACCTAAACACCCTAGTGATTTATACCTTGGTATCTGAGACTTTTTATATTGATGCTTTCATTAATTAAATAGACGTAGAAGAACTTTCCTAAGCATTTTAGCAAATGACTTTTTTTCATTACTTAAAATTTTATTTTGTAGGTGTACCGTGGTCAGACAACCATACGAGGGATCAAAGTAGATCATTATCAGTCTTGTCTGAACTGGCCCTTGATGAATGCAACATTTATACTCGATTATTATTTTACAGGTAATATTCGATAGACCCACAATTAACTGATATCTGCTTTAAACCAATTGTAACACTGGACAAAACTGGCGTTTATAATCAAGTATCTGTCGTATTACTTTCAGCAGAGCTTAGCACAAATAGCAAAACAGATATGCCATTCCATTTAAATTATAACATATGCTGCATAATAAAATTTTCTTTATTTAAAACTTTTTTCTTTTGTTAATAACAATCTTAAGTTAAAATCAATAAAAGATATTAGCTAAGTATGCTGGTAAATAATCTGTACAGGCAGACAGACAGACGAAAGACAGATAGATAGAAAAACATAGAAAGAACGAACGGAGAAAAAAGAAAACAGATAGATAGATAGATAGATAGATAGATAGACAGACAGACAGACAGACAGATTGATGGATGGATGGTTGATGGTTTGATAGATAGATAGATAGATAGATAGATAGATAGATAGATAGATAGATAGATAAAAAGATAGATAGATAGATAGATAGATAGATAGAAAGAAAGAAAGACAGACAGATTGATGAATGGACGATTGATGGTTTGATAGATAGATATATGTGTGGTAATATTACAATATTTCTTTATTTCAGCGCTGGATTGGCTAACTGCATCGATGAGTCAACAGATTCCTGTGAGAGCAGTAGCTCAGGGGATGGCCAATAATTATGGATATGAGCATAATTTTACACATATATATGAGTATTTTGACTTCAGATTTGATTTAACTGTGGATGACGAAATATTCGAGGTAACAGAACATGCCTTGTATAGTTAATTGTTAATTTTGTATTATTTGTAGGTTCCTAGACTTTTATATGTATATTACATCACATGATATGCGTATGAATATTTATTTTTCTACATATGTACCGTGTGTAAAGTCCAAAATTGACGCCGAGACAACAACTTCCCCGATAAAATAAAGTATATAACCGGTCGTTTCATTTTGTCAGTAATTACGTGTAACGCACACTTTAACATTTCAAAGTCATACAGAAATGTATTTCAATCTAAACTCTAGTCTGATGCCTTTGATATTGACAGTCGATCTATACTACAAACGCTTCAACTTCTAGTTAATTGTCGCTGTTTTCGGGTTATCCAGACGAAGCATACAGGTCGGCCTGTTAATTTCCCTTCAAAATTATGCTTATGTGAATGACACAATGCTTCGAATATATCAAGCATTTACATTTAAAGTAGTGGCCTAGGCTTACTAGACTAAAACACTGCTATCTCTTCTGCCAAGTTCTGGCATCGGTAGGCCTGCTTCTCGTCTAAATTATCTACTGTTATAGTACGACATTACGACAGTAGTGAGTGAATCGCCAACCTTCGAAAAAGTTGCATGGAATTGTACTCTCAAACATCTAAATTCCTGTGCTCAAAAATCGAAAACAGGAAAGCATATACCTTAACAACTGTACAAATAACATCAACATCACAAAAAATGCCAAAATCCATAGATACCGCATGTCATTTCCTATTCAGACATTGAATGAAAGTTAACCAACTTTCACAGTACACGTATGATGTGAGGTCACTTACCGAATTGAATCTGTGAACTCAACTCTACAATTGTCTCTAGGATGAATTACATTTTGTTTGATCTATCAAAGCTTGATTGCTGAATTACTCCTTCAAAAGGTAAACTTACTGGTTGATATTCAAACATTGCCATTTACAAGATCGAGTATTTCAAAAATGTAAAATTATCAGGGTTCGTAACGAAATGGAAAAGGTTTTTTTTTTAAATGGCGATGCTTTCACATTAACAATTATGATATGAGTTTATATGTATGAAAAGGTATGAGAGAAAAATACACGTTCATATGCTTTCATGTATATGTAATGACAGCATATGGAAGAGACTTTATATATAACATAAGATATATATATAAATATACTATATACTAATTATATATATAATATATATATATATATATATATATATAATATATATATATATATATATATATATATATATATATATATATATATATTTGTGTATGTGATTGCGTATGTGTGTGTTTGTTGTTTGTGTGTATGAGTATGTGCCTATGCACATGCACATGATTCATATTCTTAATGTGCGTCTTATTTCATTTCTGTGTGTTTTTAGGTTTTTAGGTTTATACCCTTCTACTGCTGATTGTTGTGTGCATCTCGTATTGGCAGTGAGCAATTCCCTTAAATAATAGATTATGATGGCTTTGTGAGAGAGAGAGAGAGAGAGAGAGAGAGAGAGAGAGAGAGAGAGAGAGAGAGAGAGAGAGAGAGAGAGAGAGAGAGAGAGAGAGAGAGAGAGAGAGAGAGAGAGAGAGAGAGAGAGAGAGAGAGAGAGAGAGAGAGAGAGAGTATTTTTGGATTTGGGGGAAACTCTGAAATCAGTAGTGCACTATAACCAAAAGTTAACATCTATTTTTATCTAGACACCGAGAGGAGTGGTGTGTCTACCGCGGAAGGAAACAAAGCCAAAACCCAAAATGCCTTTGGCTTATCATTATAGACAGGAAATAGTTTCACCGTTTGTGGATTTGATTCAAATTGCAGATGTAAGCAAATGACAAAAATATTTCTTTCTTTTAGTATTAATGTTACATTTACAGGAATTGTTGTTCTTTATGTGGGCGTTATTCTTTTTCATAACAACACTTGTTATATCATGATTTCATCTTATTTGAATTTAATGATAAACGTTACATTTTAGTTTTAGAGAAAGCTTATGAAAATTAAACAGAATGAATACTTTTGATCATGTTTATTGAACTGCAAAATATAGTAAAAACAAATTGATTGTGTTGTGTTATCCTACGTTGTATGGCGGATAAATGAATGTACAGCAAAAAGCAGACTTGAACTATAACATTAAATTTTGTTTTTGTTTTGCATTAAATAGTGGCTTATTTTAGGGATTTACGCTGCCGATTGCTTGGGACATCGCGCTTTTTTCAGTGTGGGGTCGAGTCTCACTGGAATCTTAAGTGATTTTGTTAGAAAGGTTGCCAGTTTACTTGCTGAAGGCGATAGCCTGGCCGCCACTATATGCCTATAATACCTTCAGAGTGGCATAAAACATCATTCACACTCAAATTCAGAATGATTTACTGTGATATTTATATTGTATTTGGACAGATATTTTTATTTTAACTCAAAACGCCATATGATTAAGTAACGTCAAATAATGAACTTACATTGATTGCGTAACGTCAAATGGTTGAGCGAGTCAAATGATCGGATACCATCAAACAATTTAACAATATCAAATGATCGCGTAAAGTCAAATCATTGAGTAAAGACAAATGATTGAGTAACGCCAAATGATTGTGAAACATCAAATAATTGAGTAACATAAAATGAATGAGTAATGTTCAGTGATTGAGTATCATCAAATGATTTGCATTACGTCAAATGATTTAGTAACGTCAAATCATTGTGTTACTTCTATAACGCTAGATGATTGATTAACTATTGCGTTCAAATAAAATAATGTATTTACATAAAATGATTGAGTAACATCATCTGCCACCAGTGATTGTATAATTTAAAATTTTATATATTATTTTCAGTTGCAATATATACAAATACTTTATACCTTACCGTTCATTTCCTATTTTCACCTATAATGCAATATCTTTGTAGATCTATTATGATGGCGATTATAAACTAGTTAGATATGATTACAGAAATTTAAGTCCAGCACCGCCGACCTATTCGGTCAATCCACTAAGGGAAATTCATGATTTTAACACAGGTGAGTGAAATGACTATTTCGTAATGTCCACTTATTATCAAATAAATTTCATTCTTTTATGCAATAACAATAGCAATATCACAAACCGAGAATGTGAAATAGAAGTAAACACTTTTAAGTAATGATTTACTAATTTAAGAATTAGACAGTTTTTAAAATTTAACTTTAATTATTAAATTTCCTGCAGTTTTAGTCACATTTCTAAGTGTCAATGTTATTGTAAACATATATTGATTAAACTTTTTCGCCATTTATGGGGGGGTGGTTAATTAGGCTTTACCTTAAGTACCACCTGTCACAGACTAATGAGTTAATTTTTTTATCAAATTGATTCTGTTTATTGGGAACTATATTTTCTGGTTTTAACAGTGACAGTTTCATATTTTAGTCATGTTTTAGACCTCTGTAGAAATTTTGGTGTTATAACGGAAATTCTGGGATCCAAAAACCATTACTGCGAAATTTTCAAAACGTCAAATATATTTTTAAATCATCGCCATCTTCTTCATTCTCGTAACCAAACCTTTACGGGCTATAATATGATGTCAGTATAATGATATATTTGTCATTTTGTAATTTATTTTAACAATATAAAAACACAAATACCCAAGTGTTGACCATATGCAGGTCCAAGAGGCAGTTTTTAAAACGTTGTGAACATTGGACAAACACACACCTCCAGAAAACTCCGATGTTAGATCACGTGTTATGGATCATGTTTTGAATATAAACCAACGGACACGCACGTGTTAACATCTCATCAATCCATTATGCTTTACAAAAAGCATACACCAATCATAACTTGAAAGAATTACACTAATAGTCACGTTCATATTTTACAGGTGTACGTTACATACAGGATCTAGTTACAGGAAACTGTTCTATATATCCACTGTCAAATTCAAGCTTTGATGTGCTAGAAGGAAATGGGACTTTCTTTGCAAATGGTTCTGCTGCGTCTGGATATACATTGCATTTGAAAAATTCCATGCAATTCTTTGACCTTGACTCTGCCTTTACTTACACTGGACAGGTAAGTGTCCCCTGTTTCAAAATATTATTGCATCTACATCTATACATCGTTAAACATATTTGTGCCAACACGACACTGAATGTGTAATAAGTGTCATAATATTTATCATACTTTATTTACTTTATAAAAGCAAGTTTATCGTCACGGTTAAACATTACTTTATGATGTCCCTTGTCACCTAAATATTCCAAAGTGTTTTATGTTGAAGCCTGCTCGATATTTTACACACAGATATAACTATTAATTTTGCTGTTGTCACAACGAAACATTTACTCAGTTGAAAGAAATCTGATAAAATTTTGATCGACGTTTTAGTATATGTTCATTCCTAATTCCTATTGTTCAATAATTTGTTCGATAATGTTAATTAAGCTTGCAAGACTGTACACCTGGTCTGGGTTTGATCATGAACACGCATCTCATGTGACCGTCGGTTAGAATTTTTACCCCTACAAGGTTCCTACCTGAAGATCCTCTAAAGATTCTGTTTGTAGAATTTGATCCCTTTCTCCATGGAGTGTAACTCATTGTTCATTAATGCTTAGCTTGGCACTCATTAATGATATCGTAATATGTACATGTGCTAATTTCCTAGTACTGCAACATATTTTTGTGCTGATGCGCGCGCGCGCGCGCGCGCGCGCGCGCGTGTGTGTGTGTGTGTGTGTGTGTGTGTGTGTGTGTGTGTGTGTGTGTGTGTGTGTGTGTGTGTGTGTGTGTGTGTGTGTGTGTGTGAACCTCTGAAAATCCACAGGTGGGATCAAGTGCCATTCAGGAATAAGCACTCCCTGTTGACCGGTCTCACATGTCGTAAGTCCACTAAGTAACATGTTTCTGTGTCCGTTTGATAGGAACAAATTGCATACCTGTACTTATGATATTACATGTTTTCTTACTCCAGAGAAAAGCTCGTGGTGCACTTTGCAACGTTTTTACAGGAATCAGAAATCATCAGTTTAGGGGAACAGTGTCAAAAGCATCCTTTGAGTACTATTTTTTGATTGTAAGTGTATTGTACATCATATATTGTAAATTGTGTACATTTAATAATTTAGGTTTAAATATTTGTTGGCCATAATTAATCTTGTAAAATAAAAAAGGACAATTATATCCATCGATAGGTATTAATTACATGTGTTATCTATCAGTCTATACATAATTTACATGAATAGTAATTTACCTTTCATTAACTCATTATATAGATAATTGTTTGTATTATACTCATCATCTCATCATCATCATCATCATCTTCATCATCATCATCATTATTATTATTAATAATAATTATTATCATTATTATTATCATTATAATTATTATCATTATTATTATCATTATTATTATTATTATTAGTTATTGTTATTATTATTATTATTATTATTATTATTAATATGGCATGAATACAAAATGATAGATGTTAATTTTGATTGCTAGTAAGAACATGTGTACGAGATATTAATGAGGAGAAAATATAGATACCCTGTACAATCTACTGATTCAAATCTTTTCAGGACTATTGGAATGAGCTTCCAGATGACAGTTCTGCCACACCATCAAACATGCCTATCATGATGGTCATAACACAGTTGGATGTGAGTTTTCTGTTAATAAACTAATAAATGCACAATACTAATTTATTCTAGTCACCAAAAAAGGATTTAGAATCGTATAACAACATAAGAATAATTATTTTATAGTATCTTAGTAAAGCGTGTTTACATTAGTTCATAGGAAAACTCAAAATTTCTGGCACGTCGCCTATTTTTATTGACATCATCAATTGTTGGACTTAGGGCAACAATAAAATTATTTAGAAGAAATTTGTTCTTAAAGAACAAGCGGTTTTTAAAGAGTTCATTTCAGTAAAGTTCAATTCAGCTGTAAACTTCTTTTGAGTTTTATCTTTAAGATGGACGGAAACCTAGGAGATCTACAAGTGATCTACAACATCATAGATTACGATGAAGGAAAACCAGATATTTCAGTTTTTGATGTGTCAAGATGTTATGGAGAACACGCCAACTTGCAGTTTCAGGTCAGACTACCTGGTATGTGTATTTGTTTTCAATACGAAAAAAACACCGTTTCTACTGTCAGAGGAAGAATGTCATAGTAACTTTTTCAAAGGGTAATGTTATGCCAATATGCTATAACATGGTAAAGTCAACCCCACTTATACTGAACCTTGTTACATTAAAATCCCGCTTTATTTTAAATGATTTTGATTCCTCGATCACAATTCATTATCATTATTGTAACCCGCTATTTTAAAAAGCCTGTTTATTTAAAAGAACAAATAATTCCTCTTCGATATCAATATGTCTGGGTTCGACTAAATTTAAGTTTGTTTAGTTCATAGCTTTCCCTTTTACAACTTTGGTCACGGTTCGTCAGCATATACATTTCGTTTTTTTGCCAGGGCAGTTCAAGAAAAGTACAGAGGATTATCTGCTTTTGAAATCACAACAACTGCTGGTCTTAAATATGAATGTATATCCAATCAGGGTTCAAGATGTTCGTGTTAATTATGATAGTTCCAACATATACATAAGCGCAACTCTGTTGGATCGCACCCCGTTTGCAGGTATTGTCAGAATATTAAAATAATTTTTATCAATTTTATCACTGCATGTATGTCCGTTATCCGAGAAGTATATAATATTTCGATGTTCATCAACTTTTAATCACTTGTACAGTATGTAATTCTCAGAATTACTTAGCCTACAGAACATACTTTTATTTTCCCATTGCATCAAGTTGACGCACTCCTTCCGATGAACTCAAGAAACGAATGAAAATTGCAGCATGTAAATTGTTTTTTTGTTGTTGTTCTATTTTGATTAGCCAAAAAATCAACATGTAAGATAATATTTTTATTTCACAATTCAGTATCAGTTAGGTAATCTGTGATTTTTGTTGTAGCGCAGTTTACGTTTATTTCGAGAAAAAAGATTGTTCGACAAGAAAATGTAATGTATGACAACGTAGCAACAGCAGACGAATGCGCAAAATATTGTGTACAGAATCCGACGTTTGTTTGCAACAGTTACAGTTTTTGTCCAAGCTTAGGAACGGGAAATTGCAGACTAACTAAAGCTCACGATGGAGATGGATATTCAAATGTCATCAACAGCACATGTGATTATTATTCAAGTATGAATACACACACTTATATATATATATATATATATAATATATATATATATATATATATATATATATATATATATATATATATATATATATATATATATATATATATATATATATATATATATATATATTCGGTTTTTATTTTGTTGGCACGTGGTCCTAATCTATTTCAATTTAAGTTGTTTACTCTACCAATAATAACAGAATTCTAAAGTGGCAAACAGGTTATATTTATACTTTGTCAGCTTCATGCATTGGTAAGCAATTCACCATTTCGAATTCGTACGTAATCTGTGTTTGGATCCGTATTTTTCATGCGCCGCTTCATTTTTTAGCCCTACTGATTTACAGTAAGTGCCTTTGAATTGATTTGGAAATAATTTGCAGTTATATCTACATGCCAGGGCCCGCGAAAATAAACAAAGGAATTTTTCAGACAAATTTTATTCTGAAAAGTTAAGAATTTACTCACCTGAGTACAAAGTGGAAACTCGTGGACCATAAAACGACTTAAGAATTTTCTCAACTGAAGTAAGATTGGTAAGGGGCAATGTAAATCTAGTTCAGGAAATATATACCAATTTATGTCCCGATTCGCTTAAATTAAATTTTTAACATCATTTATTCTAACCATTATTATCTATGATTTATTATTTGATAACCAATCAAGAGGTATAAAAAGATTAAACAATCAAATAGACAACACGTTTTGAGACATGAAAAGGGAATAGATATATACCTTTTTTGTAAAGATTAAAAATATCTTGTAAAATGCCAATTCATGACCAAAGTCAGTAATTTATACATATAAAATGTATAATGTATATAATAAACGATATTCAAGATACAAGTAAATTAGTATATGTACATTGAAAAGATAAATGACTCGGGACATTCACTGGGGCACATGTATCGGACTAAATTTCCACTTTCCCAATTACTAATGTAAACAAACGTCGCATGACCAAAAGAAGCCAACAGAAAAAGAAATGTTGGGCTCCTAAACCTGCATCGCCCAAATAACACGTACTTTTCGAAAGTCAAAGGATTAAACATGTCCTGAAATACTCTATGGCGACAGATAGGCGACAGATACCTTGCCGATAGCGTCTATTTATCCTGAGGAGAACAGGAAAAGCGGATATGTTCTGCTGTTAAGAATTACTTAAGTCATTTATAGATTGCACACTTTATCACTTGAGAAAGAAATATGTCTGAGAATTTCTTTATGGTCCAAAAATTTACCCAAGTTGAGAAAATTATCAAAACTTTTGTAAAACCTTAAAGTTGAGTAAAAAATGTCTGTGAATAGTTTAATTGCTCTGGGCTCAGTTTATTGTCACTAGTCCTTTTATGTCAAAATCAATTTGATACTAATGTCTGAACAATATACCACACATGGAATATTGTGATATTTTGATTTTTTATGAAATCCGCCATCTGCTCTGGTGACCTTTATAAACAACATAAAGCAGAAGTATAGCAAGGTCTAAAGTCACGTGACTAAAAATCTTGAATAATAATAGACAATTTTAGACCTTAAAATCTCCTATTCATCCATATCGACCATAGGTTAAGGACACAACAGCCGCCTACACTTGCCATTAGCAACCTCTGACAAAAATATCTATGTACCTGACAGTTCATTTAAATATATGAAGAACAGCCCATAGCTACCTGGGAAACACTCTTGGTAACTGTATAGGACCAGATATCCATCATAGGGAATTAAACAACCAAATTGTCCAACCTTAGAGAGAATCCATATCGATGTTTAACACCGTGGGTGAGCATTCGATGTTCCCCACCGTGTAAAAGCAAACCTTCACCACCTGGGTAAATATATAACTAAATAATCCACCTACGGAGATCACAAACTACTGTCCTGCACCTTGAGAGAACAGAAAGACAAGAAAGTTCCTTATACTTCTAGTGGACCACTCACTTGGAAATTATTAAATTGACTTTTATAACAACCTAACGGTATGTACTATTTCATCATGAAACTTCCAGGATATAACCTTTGAAAGTTTCAATCCCACAGGGTACAACCTTTAGCGAGACTAATAACAGAGCACAAAACTGACGTAAACCCACAATAATTGAACGATATCATATTTATCACAATGTAAGTAAATAAAAACTAAAACTATTTTTATATTGATATGCATATAAGCTGTGTATTGACAGCATGATAACACATGATAATAGAAAGTATTAATCCAGGCAGCACTGATTTTTTTCTTTTTTGTTGATGTTGGCTCGCTATACATATGTATAATGTATTACATGACTGTGTAACATGGCTAATTTACTATTACACAGGAACTGTAAATGGACCGGCTATACAGGAAGTAGCTATTGATCAAGCATTTGACAATCTGCGGAATAATATCATCAGAAATTTATTTCGTATTGAAATATTTAACACAGACGACGGATCCGTAAGTGATAATACTAACATATTTTTTTTACACTTGTATGATGAGCAATTGTTTGTCCCAGAGGTCACAAAGGTCACTGAGCCGATTTGCATTATGATTAATATTGTAAAATAGAAATATAATGATTAAAAAAAATTCATTAATTGGTTCAGATTTGAATAATTGAAAGTTTTGTTTGATAAAGTTGAAATTATGTTTGTAATGGATTATGTTAAAGATAGTATGTATAACAAGTCGTTGTATAGACTCAATATGACTGTTTTTATCTAAATATCCTGTATACATCACGTCAATCTTCAAAAGTATTGAATAATTCTGTCAAGTTTTGTATAGGTGAATTATCTAAGAATAATATTGGTATCAATTCTATCATTTAGTTATCACTCAGACTTTCAGATAAAAGTAATTGTACAAATCAATATTCATATATGTACACGATGTATGATTTCGTCATTTCAAAAACATGTATAATAAGTCAATATTTGCTTCGAAATATCAAAGTTGCTAGCATTACATATAAAACAATTTGCGAAAATATTCTCAGATATATAAAGTTTCGTCATGGTTTAAATTTCGTTAATATATATATATATATATATATATATATATATATATATATATATATATATATATATATATATATATATATATATATGTATATATATATATGTGTGTCTGTGTGTGTGTGTGTGTGTGTGTGTGTGTGTGTGTGTGTGTGTTAATCTATTTTAGCTTGTATCTGCTAATTTCCATACGTTTTGTTGACAATCATTAAACATACTACCGTCTTGGATTATGAAATTTATGTTATTCTTATTTTTCACAATGAAATTACTTACTTTTATATTATAGGTCACAAACTACAAAGCTGTGGATGTCCAGATTTTATTCGGTAAAGTATTTGTAATACCCAGATTTTGTATTCATTTATTTCCAGTTCTATAATCTCATAGTACGACTGTTTGTTACATTGATTATTTACGCCCTGTTTAAAAGTTCTCAATTACATGCAGACGACAGCAGCGATAGAGAATATAATAACAGTGGAAGCTGTATATAACAACCTCCTTAGGGACACAAGAAAACCTGTTTTTATAAGGATGTGGTTTTCATGTAGAGTTTGATTTGTACACAAATGGTACAATTGGAGACAGCAAAACAACAGTCTTTGTGATCAGGTGGTCTTTATACACAGGTGGTCGCTGACTACCGAGACAATAAGCAACAGATTCAAGGTTAATTCTAAAGACGAGTGACATTCATTTCTTACGCCGAGTGTTTGGTGAATGAACCATCAATAACACAGACACAGGACTGGGAATCGAACCAGGAACTGCAGGCTAGCTCTCTTGTACGCTAATCACTTTAACCACCGCTTGTGGTTTGAAAAATGTCGTGAGTTGAATCCAGGGCCCTAGGTATCCACATTTACTCAGTACTCAAGCTCAACTAAGTTTATTTATCCTTTAAGACGAAAACACAAACTTTAACTTGCAATTGGACGTGGAGATTTTATGACATACAGTTGTAAATAATGCTGAAAATTGTTGTTGATTTGAACAAAACTTCAGATATAGATCTATAAGGAAATAAATTTTAGTACCATACTCAAGGAAGTTTTATGGAAAACCATACATCTGACCAATTGTTTTTATGTGAATAAAGAAAAAATGTATTTCGTTTTCAGTAATATTTACAAACATCCATAATGTTAAAGCCACATTCCACAGACTAATTGCAATATTTGACATTTTCTTGAGAAAACCATTGCTAACAGAAGGAAATAAAAAAATTTAAAAATCGTCGAATTAATGAAGTCGTTAAAGAAATTCTATCAGAAACTTTTAAAATAACTGCGGTAAAAGCTGTGACATTCCATATAAGGAGTACCTTACTACGATTCAGTCATGATTGGCTGATAATCTGAAGAGTAATTGTTGTTTTCCATATATTGTATGCCACATGCCTTTACTGCTTCACCGTCAACCAAACAGCGAGCTTATAAGATTTTCTTAAGACACATAATGGAGTCAGGACTATATGTACACGAAAGTTGATACCTGGAATTCGCCGCGTCTCAATTAGTTACAATTATGACACAACTTGTTGTCGACGGATTAATGAATATAACAGATCAGATAAACAACTGACCATTCAGACGGCAGCGACGAGAAATATTTAGATATACGGATCGCTATGTTGCGGGGAATATGACATCCTCCAACCAGTACGAAGAAACTGATTTTTTTCAAACAAAATGACTTAAATTTGGGACAGAATTTGGGACTTACGTATGTACTGTTCAAAAAGGTTTAATCGAACAACGTATGCTGATGTAAGATTTGTGTAGAGCTGTACATAATGTCTTGTCTCTCGATTAGGCTATATATCATGGACATTTTGTTTTGGTTTTCGACCTCTCCATTACTATACTATTTAAAAGTTTATTCTTAGATCTGCCGTGATTAATTAACTAATTTACTGGTATAGAATACGACAAAAAAATATATACAAATAAAATATTAAAAATCCCAGATACCAAAGTATAAATCAATAGAATGTCCAGGACATAGATATAAATCCGGTAAAATGGACAGACACGGACCTCTGGAAACCAAGAGGTGGGATCAGGTGCCATGGAGGAGTAAACATCCCCTGTCGACCGGTCACACCCGCCGTGAGTCCACAGTCAAGTCCATAGAAATACGTGAGGAGTGAATCATCGTCACCATCGGTACAGAAGTCTCAACAACCACCAACGAAAAGGCAACTCAACATTTCACTTAGTGAAACAGAGCAATCGCAAACAAGACTATTATACCGACCGCAAAATTTGCGAACGTTGACATTAAACGCGGTTTTCGATATCCCTGTGTCAATAATTTGTCAGTGAGTAGTTTACCTCTGTAAATGAAATCTTCATATGATGTACAGGTCCTGGCATATATAAACTCCATATGCGGGTGACTGAGGGATATTACTCCTTAAATGTGGAAAATTTACGATGGTAAATCCGAAATCGCCACGTTTGTCGCAGAGCCCAGATGCCAATTTCCCGTCTTAGTCTACACCAAGCACAAGCAAAATGTCTGAGTATGAAGCGTGTGTGCTTGATTCCGTTGTATCTTTAATCTCTAGCTCGCTGGGACATATCGCATTGACACATGTATGAAAATTGTCATTATTAATAGTCAAAACGTCGTTGATATATCTAAATGTCAAACTAAAGGACACAACGCTAACTTTTTCTTCCTTTGATTCAGCAGTTTCTGAATGGAGTCTGCTTCGTATGAATAAAGGAACAGGTCGGCAAATAAAGGGGCACAATTGGTTACCATAGGAATGCCGTCCGTTTGTTGAAAGACCACGTATCCGAACATTACAAATATATTGTCTATTAGAAATTCCAGCATGCCTTTTACACCAACCCCAGTGCATCCACGCGCAGAAAAAAGACCGGTGCCGGACAAAACAAGCATCCAGACAGCCAATCACTAGATATCCAAACCTCCGAGCACCACCTTCAGTGAAAAAAAAAAAGTTGTCCATTATGCCAAAAAGTCTTTCTTTTAACTTTCAATGCGGAATAGTTGTGTAAAGAGCAGAGAAGTCATATGCCCCGACACTGCGAATTCGAGAAAAAACCGTGTGCCTTCAATTTTTTTAAAAGCTGTTTAGAATTTTTCAGCATCCACATCCGACCTACACCGCTTCCGGAACAAGCAGCCGTACAGCACTGTGGAAGTCTTTCCCCAACGGCTGTCAACATACCGGCATGGAGCAAAGACAAAGGCCCGGCAGAACACCCGCTGGACCCTGCCATGCATTCCTGCCTACATGGGCCCCATGTTGACTAGGTATCCGTTGTAGGTATATCAAATGAGCGCAACACGGACACATGATTTTGAAGGATTTCGTCCTTTGAAAGCGAGCTACGTGTGTATGTAGGATTACCAGAATTCGTATTAATCCCAAGTGCGTACAGTAAAGTTTATTTTAAAAAAGAAACTCTCCGGAATGTGACATTATATGGTAAAACCAGTGTTGAGTGTTTACTTGTGCACAAACGTAAAAAGGCCTCCTGTGGTTCACTATAAAGAATAATGATTACAATTATATTCTAATTGCCTTACATATATATATATATATATATATATAATATATATATATATATATATATATATATATATATATATATATATATATATATATATATATATATATATAATATATATATATTATATATATTGTATATTATTATATATAATTGTCTGATTTATACGACAGTTTTGTTTTGAAATCAATTTCGGGGTATAAATGATCATCTCCATATATTATGTTAACTAAAAAGATTTGATGTGATGTATATAAGCTAACATAACTGTCTAAAATCAAATTATGTTCATATTACAGGATGGATGAACTATAAACCATTGCCTTCCATTTCCGGTCAATTTTCCTATGATCTAGAAATCGTCTTTCCGGCTTTACAACAAGCATATATTGCCAGTGTAAGTCATAGTTGATCTTTAATAAAAAGTAGAATGTGTACCAGTGGGAATGCAAATTAATACAATGTAGTTGTTTCTTACAATGCACAATGACAAGAAGCAATTTCATTCTCAGGGAGTTAAAAATCCCTGTATACTTAGAGTATTCTTACACATAACTTAAATGCTATGTCTTATATACTGAGATATGTTTTCTTATGAGCGTTTTGATTAACTTATTTATATATAGTACAGGTGTTTTACACCACACTCAACACCTTCTTAGTTATATTGTTGCGGCATGTTGTTAATTGTGTGAAAGACACCACGATAACAATGTAACCGGGGAGATAACCCCGCCCTTCATTGAACTGGCTAACTTCCTGAGAAAATCGGCATAGGTTCCACAAGAATCATAATTGAACGACTTATTGGTTTAAAGCGCGATGCTCTAACCAACTGGCCACGGCGATCCCGAACTTTTTCACAGTGTTATTTCACATAATATCCCAAAGAAAGTATTTAATTAAGACGCCCGGGGACGAAGGGATATACCGTTTTAGAGGCTTTTTGAGCTCCGTTTATAAACTATACAAAACGCATGCAAATAAATGTATATAGTATACTTTTGGTATTATATATATATATATATATATATATATATATATATATATATATATATATATATATATATTATATATATATATATATATATATAAATTAGAGTCGACATATTTTATGTCATTGCCGAAAACATATGTGTACGGTACATGCAAATAAGATTATGACCCTATGAACTACAGTAATTGACTCAAAAGATCACCCATTGCAAACTATCAATTGCCATACATGACCCTTTGAACACGCATTATGTCAATTACTACGAACCAGTTGTCTTCATATTTAGTATGTTATATGTAAGGTATTTCACAACATAACTGGGTTTCCTGACTAATGCCTTTACCGCGACTGGAGAGCGAGGACAGTATATCTAAAATAAAGTAGTCCCGGAAAATCCTCCTTAATGTTATCCGAGTTGATTCCCAAAAGATTTCATGGTACTGTACATGTGGAAATTTACGCGTGGGGGAAATTTACACTAAATACGCAATGTTCTTCGTATAAATTACCCCTGCGTACCAGTCCCACAGATGTGATAAGAATTATCGTTTAAAATAGGACTGTTCGAAGTAAGTTGCGACGTTGCGTAAAAATCTTCCGCGTATATGGTTTGCACAAGAAAATCACGTAATTAATAACACGCGAAAATATCCACGTTTACAGAAAATAGAATTGTAAAACAATGAAGAATCAAATTATAATTATTTTCATTCTATCAATTTTATTGAAGTTCAGATGTTGTTATTCGAAAGTTGGATAACACATTTGTTCGCCAAAGTCTAGATCATTTTGACACTACTTTATGGTAATGCATAACACTCAAATGATAAAAATTTCATATTTCAGATCTGGTATGACCCACCAAAAAAATTGGTCAGATACGATATGGTTAACGGGAATCCTATACCACCTTTGTATGATACCAATCCGGTCACAGCAATCCACGATTTTAATACAGGTATGCCATACTTTTTACATACTATTATTGATTTTTCTCTATTACATTAAAACGAGATTCGGTAACATTTTTATCAATTACAAGTTTGTATGATAAACAGTCCAAATCTATGAAACAACTTACAAGCTAGGTTTCTTGTTCTTGGGAGCATACAATGTAAGTAATAGCTATAATTATACGTGTATTTATGATAAAAAAGTAATCATATATTATAAATAGTTAGTAATAACAATAATAATAATAATAATAGTAGCATTAGTAGTAGTAGTAGTAGTAGCAGTAGTAGTAGTAGTAGTAGTAGTAGTAGTAGTAGTAGTAGTAGTAGTAGTAGTAGTAGTAGTAGTAGTAGTAGTAGTAGTAGTAGTTGTAGTAATAGTAATAGTAGTAGTAGTAGTAGTGGTAGTAGTAGTAGTAGTAGTAGTAGTAGTAGTAGTAGTAGTAGTAGTAGTAGTAGTAGTAGTAGTAGAAGTAGTAGTCGAAGTAGTAGTAGTAGTAGTAGTAACAGTAGTAGTAGTAGTAGTAGTAGTAGTAGTAGTAGTAGAAGTAGTAGTAGTAGTAGTAGTAGTAGTAGTAATAGAAGTAGTAAGAGTAGTAATAGTAGTAATAGTAGTAGTAGTAGTAGTAGTAGTAGTAGTAGTAGTGGTAGTGGTAGTAGTTCTAGTAGTAGTAGTAGTAGTAGTAGTGGTAGTGGTAGTAGTAGTAGTAGTAGTAGTTGTAGTAGTAGAAGTAGAAGTAGTAGTAGTAGTAGTAGTAGTAGTAGTAGTAGTAGTAGGTCTAGTAGTAGTAGTATTAGTAGAAGTAGTAGTAGTAGGTCTAGTAGTAATAGTAGTAGTAGTAGTAGTAGTAGTAGTAGTAGTAGTAGTAGTAGTAGTAGTAGTAGTAGTAGTAGTAGTAGTAGTAGTAGTAGTAGTAGTAGTAGAAGAAGAAGAAGAAGAAGAAGAAGAAGAAGTAGTAGTAGTAGTAGTAGTAGAAGTAGTAGTAGTAGTAGTAGTAGTAGTAGTAGTAGTAGTAGTAGTAGTAGTAGTAGTAGTAGTAGTAGTAGTAGTAGTAGTAGTAGTAGTAGAAGTAGTAGTAGTGGTAGTAGAAGAAGAAGTAGTAGTAGTAGTAGTAGTAGTAGTAGTAGTAGTAGTAGTAGTAGTAGTAGTAGTAGTAGTAGTAGTACTAGTGGTAGTAGTGGTAGTGGTGGTGGTAGTGGTGGTAGTGGTGGTAGTAGTAGAAGTCAGTCATCATCATTGTTAGTATTTTCTTTATTATCGTCATTATCCTCATCATCATCGCAATCATCATCATCATTAACGTCATCGCTATCATCATCATCATCATCCTAATCAACATTTTATAATACCATTGAATTTCAGGTCTGGCTTATAATATTGATAATGTTCTTGGAAATTGTACCATCAACGCAATCCATGGCGGCTCATTCGACACTGAGGTTGATACGAAAAATGCTTATGTTTACTTGAAAAACCCTTTGGAATTCTTTTTATTGAATGAAACATATACATGGGCTGGCCAGGTAAGAAGATTGAAGATTTTTTTTAAGTTTCTAAATTAAGAAGCTTATCATAAACATAGAAACAATTAACTGGATAATTAACATAGAAACTCACTGAATATGCACATGTGGTATACAACTTGTAATTTTGTAAATGTGATTAAATTTCCGTTTATGTTATAACTTGTTTAACAACAAATTACAAGTTATAACATATGCTAATCGTGCTTCTACATGTTATAGCATGGAAAATGATTCAACATTTACATAATTACAAGTGTATAAAGGAAGTTTATCAATTAAATAATGAAGTGAAAAGAATTAATTAAATTTATTACTTGGAACAGCAATGGAATAAGCATGAAATGATCTGTTTGGTCAAGTTACTTATTACTGCAAGGTAAGGACGTATGACATTTAGAATTGTACATTACCTTCATTTTTCGTCACTTGCACTTTCCAATCTTGCATGTTTACGATGTATTTGTATTCATAGAATTATATCCTCTACGTCGTGGTTCTAATACTTTGTTTTCTTTCAGCGCACTGTACGAGGGATTTTGTGTGACGTCTTCGAAACCGTTACCACTAATTTTAAAGTTCTCGCATTCAATGGACCGTTTACAAGTAGACTTCAATTCTTTTTTATGTCGGTATGTTTATGCTTTAGAAAATAAAGCACTAGGCGTAACCTGGATAGCTAACACTTGGGTTTTATAAAAATTTCAAAAAGAAATCATTATCAGAATTAATATACTAATATTAGAAATACTTGGTCAATATCTTTTTCCAGCTTGACCTGGGCTTGAAATGTCAATCTTTACTTATTGCTCAAGCTCAACTAACGTTTTATGTTTAAGGTGAAACACGCAAAATTTATTCTGTAACTTGATATGTCTGTATATTGAAGGCATATAATTTTGAATAGTGATCAAATTGGTCATTTGAAGAAAACTACTCAAAATTTGAGTACCGTACCCAACGTATTTATTTTTTACAGAAAAATCATATTATATTTTTAAAATTTTTTTATTATTTCTTTTTTTTTTTTTATTTTTATATTTTTATTTTTATTTTTATTTTTTTTTTTATTTATTTTATTATTTTTTATTTATTTTTTATTTTTTTAATTTTTTTTATATATTTAAGTTTGATTCAAAACTTTATATGTGAGTGATGGAAATTGTTTCCGAATCACTCAAATCCAATAGTTTAACAAATAATTATATAGTCAAATAATGAAATAAAATATAAAAAAAATCTCAGATACCAATGAAAATATAAATCTTTAAGATGTCCAGGATATAGATACAAATCTGGACAAACACGTACCTCTGGAAACCAAGAGATGTGATCAAGTGCAATGGAGGAGTAAACACCCCTTGTCGACCGGTCACACCCGCCGTAAGTCCACGTTCATATAAAAATGAAATACGTGAGGAACGAATCCTCGTCACAATTGGTACAGACGTTTCAACAATCTGAGCTTGAATATTGAGTAATTTTGGTAGCTTCTGGCCCTAATCTTTGCTTACAAATGGAATTATCATGCTGCAGTTATGACATGTTATTGTTGCGATTAATGAATAAAATTCAATCATATTTAGAAGAAAGGATTAAAAGATATTCTGCAATGAACTATGCATCTTAACAATTAAACAAGTGACGCGTTTAACATTTTGGTTTTGTTTTTCTATGAGATGTTGTTTGTTAAGCATGCATTCGTTATATATTTTATTCGCAAGACATTTCACATTTTTAATATTCTCCATACAATAAGTTCGATAAAGAGCTCGCTCAAGGGCGAAATATTTTTCTGTGCCCGCTCAGTAATTGAATATTTTAAATATTTTACAATCAATTTTCATATATAATACTATGGTATCAACATGCACTGTCATGAATATTGACTTATTTTTCAGTCAACTTATTTTAGTCCAATTAGATTATATGACATCACCGTAACTTCAGTTCAGACTCGATCTTAACACTAATGAAACATTTAAATACAATTCATGTTCTCTTGTTGTAGGATACATGGGCACAGGTTTCATCTAATAGCAACCTACCTGTCAATTCTCAACCAGTCCAAATGGTTGCTTCATCTGAAGAGGTAATATCGTGGCCAAAATAAAATTTTATTAATGATAGTTATAGATGTAAAAATGGTAAATTTGTTTAATTAATTTTGAAAAAAGACAAATATTTTTTTCGACAAGGTTGTAAGATACGAATTGTATACGTATAGATCTATCAATATCTTAAAACGGAGTGCAAGAATTTCTCAGAAAAAGGGTATGGTCAGGGACCAATAATCGGCTAGGACCAGTTGCCGTCTATTACATGATTTCTCCTGTATAGAACACGAATTTGTGATATTTGTTTAATTCAATCATGAGACGTTGGACATTTTTATCAAATAGAGGAAAATAGAAATATTGTCGTGGTACATACTAAAAACGAAATCACACCATAGCCAGGTAATGGTCCTAGCCGGTTACTGATCCCCGACCAGAATTGTTTTACTTTATGAGTTTATGATAAAGAAGCGTGTTTTTAAATATATTAATTCAACAAGTATTTGTTATTACATTTAATGCAAAGTGACATTTTTACAAAAGGACTACAGATGAAATTTCAATTATATGAAAGTATCTCCACGAAACAAAATAAATACCATGATGCATGCATTGCAGGTTGGGCTGTACATTACATATAACTTTTATAACTTTAATGAGGAAGATCCAGGCATCACAAACTTTGATATAACGAAATGTTTTCCGGGGGATAAGCAGAGGAATTTTCTTATACGATTTCCAGGTCGGTATCATTTTTACATTCTGAATGATAATTTTACAAGGTATTGTTTACGTTTTCTCTACACAAAGGAATTTAAACATCGTCAGATGAATGGTTTAAAACTTTTGATATAGTCTTATTATGGTCGGGGAATTCATACAAATATTTATTAAAAATAACCGAGACTTATTGTCATCATCTGTATTATGTCATTGATCAAATATTCGATATTGCAGTGGTATCTAAAGCCATGAACAAGTTCCAAAGTCTTGTAAAAGTCAATATACAAATATGGTAAATATTGGACAAACAAAATTGGAAAATTAAAAGGTGTGATTTTTTAAAGTGTCAAAGGGACGTCAATAGTTTGTACCCACCGAAAACGCCCGCCACGAATCCCTGGCCAAATACGAGTTGTGCTCCAAACTTAATGTCACTCGCATTCCCTCTCATATACTACAAACGATTTGATCATTTTAACTTGCTCTGCCCTTCAAAATATTCCCCATTAGCCTGAATACACCTTTTGAACCAGTCAATCACAGTTCATATTCTTCAATGTGGATATTATTTAAATATCGATAAACAGCACACCCAAGGGCATTTCTCGAATTGTATCTCTTTCCTGATAGATGATATTTGAGTTTTGGAAGCAGACAATTGTTACAGGTGGCATATCTGGTGATTTCCGAGAATGTGGGAGGACTGTAACCTTCTCTGACTCCATAAATCCGGTCATAATGCGTGCCTTGTCAGCGGGTGCATTTAATGCAAAAGACGGAGGTACCAGAGTCCCATTTTTGGGCGGTGAATTTTGTAATAGTTCTTTACTTTTTTTCAAAACAACATTTGTATAGACCTTTCCCGTGACCGTCCTGCCTTTTGACACCGGAATTTGCATGACTAGATCCTTGTTATCGACGAAAATGCAAATGAAAATATTGTTCACCGTGCACAATCGCTTGGCAATATTTGGAAGTCTCCTATCTTTGGTGGCCTAACTTCGGTTGGAACTCTTCCGCTTTGGTTCAAAATAGTAACTCCAGGTCTCATCAGAATTCATTAAATATTTAGGATACATTTTCTGGAGTTTTTGATTTGGCATTTACAACACGGACTTTCTTCTGTTTATCTGTTTACAAATAGAGTATCAATCTTGCATCTATTAGCCCACCATCAACAGATGGTGGGCTATTCATATGAACCTGCATCCGTGTCCGTCCGTCGTCCGTCCGTCCTGAACAATTCTTGTTACCGCTATTTCTCAAAAAAGGACTGAAGGGATCTCCTTGAAATTTGGCATGAAGGTTCCCTTGAAATCTAGCTGTGCATATTACATTTTCAGAGAGATCGGAATCCAACACGGCCTACAGGGGGTCATCTTAGATTTTGACCAAAGCAAGTTTGTTACCGCTATTTCTAGGATCTACTTGAAATTTGATATGAAGGTTCCCCTTGAGGTCTAGTTTTTCTAAGTTTTAAATGATTCGACAGAATACCACGAACTCGTGTAAATGAGAACTTTGTCAACCGTGCTAATTGCTTTACAGTGTATCTTTGTTTAAAGGATATTGCGGATTTTTTCTGCTTTAACCATCTTTAAGTTCTGCTGTCCAGCTCTAAATTTAGCTACCCACCTACAAATAGACCTGTGACACATTTGATCTCCATAAATGTCGCCCACTTCACTGTAAATACCCATAGGTTTTATGCTTAGTATCGACCTACCTTTTATACAGACCAAATTTCAAGCACATTTTCTGCTCTTTTACCAGTTATTTTATGTACAGAGTAATGAATGCGCTTCAAATTGATGTACACCGTACTAATGTCAGTGTACATGTGAGCGAGATGTTTACCTTTGTTATGTTTTAGTGATCTATCTATCGAAACGAGGTGAGTTTGAGTTCACACTGCAGGATTTCCACGAGAAAATACACAGATGACATTATTTTTGGAACACTCCTCGTACAAATGAAAGCTACTTTATTTTGGAACAAATCTTGGTCACAACCGATACAGAATTACTAACGAATATATTAAACAACATTTGAACACGTGAAGGGTGGTAATTGCAAACAAACATTATATCGACGGTACACCGTTAAAACCTTTAAACAAACAGCAATAATATCAAGTATATTATAATTATCAAATAAAATTGCTTTTAACTATTTATTTATTTACAAATTAACGAAGCAATAATTTTAAATAATATATATCCCTGTGCCTATGCCGGTAAGTTCTTTTTTATGTTTTAGTATTTATATAATTATGTTACGAATTATAACCCATTTTTCTATTCCAGGTCAATATCACCCGTATCTTGAGGATCAAGAAAAGATTTTCATTCAAGACTGTCTGCTTCTATTTTCAACGACAACAGGGTTGTCTCCTCTACGATTTCAAAAGCTAGAGGTTACATACGATCTTCATTACGTATTTGTACTCGGAACAATAATGGAACAGGCGCCATTCATTGGTATTTTATTTTACTTTTTGTTTTTGTACTAGTATTTTAAAACTTTTAAATATTGATTTAAAATAATAATGTAAATAAAACTAACACCTTGAAAACTTAATACAACGTTTAGAGGTATTACTTTTTCAGTTCTATTTGTAGGTATTTTTATATATATTGATCAATCTTCAAAGCTTAACAAAGTAATTCTAGTAATTGACTGTTCACTCTTTTAAATCCAATGGAGAAATATGGAATGATTTTTTTTTCATTTTATGTATTTACCATATCCATTAGACTAATGTTGAACTTTTGAAATGGTTTAAAATTCATGTTTTGTATTTTCTTACTCTACAGATGACTTTACATCAACTATGGGGAAAAAGTATCCACCGGCAACTAACCAGTATTCCGTCAGCAATATATCGTCTGCTACTGATTGTGCTTCGCAATGTAGACAGTATACAAAGTTCGCCTGCAAAGCATTCGATTATTGTCTTTCTACAAAACAGTGTATACTGAGTGCACAGCACGCAGTCAGCGATACTCAACTTGTACAAAGTCCAATTTGTAATCATTACTCTAGTACGTGGCGTCACAATTTTATATGATTATTCTAAACAAATTATTTTGCATATGATTTGCAGTTATTTTGTATTCTTATATTTTGTCGGTTTATAGCTGATACTTCAAACTAATCACTCCGACGTACAATCGAGAGAGTCGTAACATGGGCATGATATATACCCTTTCTATAATCCATAGTAATTAAAATGTATTCATATGTGGAACCGAGAATTATTGTTGATGATTTATGTATGAGTAGATCTATCATAAAACTACCTTTTTGAAAATATAGGGACAACAGACACTGTGGTTAATGTGCAGCCAACAATTGATCAAGCTATGGTAACATTAAAAAATCTGGTGTACAGAAAAGCTTTCAATATAACAGTCACAACCTCTACAAAGGTACTTCAAATATCTCTCTCTCTCTCTCTCTCTCTCTCTCTCTCTCTCTCTCTCTCTCTCTCTCTCTCTCTCTCTCTCTCTCTCTCTCTCTCTCTCTCTCTCTCGCTCTCTTTCTCTATGCGCTTTCGAGTTATGTATTGAACTTGGAAATGAGCCCCAAGTAAAAAAAAAACCATTTGAATTTGACTGTTCCGGGTATGACCGGTCAACAGGGGATGCTTACTCCTCCATGGTACCTGATCCCTCCTATAGATTTCAAGATATCCGTGTTTGTCCAATATTCACCACATTCATATATTTTATCCTGGACATCCTGAAGATTGATACTTTGGTATGTGTAAATTATATATGAACATACATCTACGAATCCTATTTTTAAAATTGGAATACCATTCTAATGGTATATTTCATTTTATATCTTCTATCCATTACTTCTTTTATTTATTTAATTTATATATATAATGTGCTTTTTCAGCAAACTGTACTTTATACGGCAGATAAAATCCGTGACAACATTTTACGTTCCGAAAGTCAGGACAAATCAAGTAGGTTGCGATACTTTTTCATCTTTTTTAAGTTTATTTATTTTTACAGAGTGATAATATAAACATCTTGTTATTAATACTGATTTGTAATATTTTTAATGTTCATTTGTAATGTCGATGTTGCTATTGCAGAATCTAATACTAATAATGGAATTTAATTAATCAATTGAAGACCAGGATGTTATGAATAGAAACAACAGATAATATATTTTAACCTTAATAATGATAAATATTAATAATAACGTCTTATTATATTAGATTTTTAAATCAGTTTTAAATTATTTATTCACCCCAGAGAAAAGTACTGATTTGTCCCAAGTGTACTGCTACAGGATATAAATGACAAATGTATGATCCTATATATATATATATATATATATATATATATATATATATATATATATATATATATATATATATATATATATATATATATATATATATATATATATATATATTTGTGTGTGTGTTTGTGTGTGTGACAAAAGAAAAATTACTTGCCTATATATTGTTCTCCAGTTTTACCGTTAGAGAGCCATTTTCATTATGTTTATTTCAAACGCTGTATGTTATACAAAGAATGAAGTTATCACTGAATATTAAATTATTTCAGCTAAACTGCGCTCAAAATTTGTAAATATGCGTAGCAACATTTTAAAAATCAGAATTACAAGATTAAGACAAAATTTGGAGCTGATAAGGCATGCCACTTTTGTAAAACTCAGTATAGTAAAAGTACTTTTTTTCTAATTGCAAAATCCTATCTTCCTAATGAAATATATGACATGTCCTTTGATTGAACACATGATTACAGTGCATTGTTATGAAATAATATAATTAAGATTAAGACACACGTGGGTGAAGAAGAGCTACAGCAGTAAATATGTTTGGAATCAACATCGAATACAGCAATAAATAATTAGAAAAACACTCACAAATGGCAGAATAAATGTTAATTTATTGATATCATGCAAATGCAATTAAATTTAATTGTTCAAATTATCAAGTGATAAAAAGTATATGTTGATAAGAAAATAAGATTTTGACTTTATTACTTGACAATCTCTCAGTAACCACCTTCACACTGTATATTTCGACCGGTATATATAGGTATATTTTTACCGGTATATTTTTTGTATATATTGACCGGTATATTTTTGGTATATTTAGACCGATATATCTTTCAATAACTGCTCCCTAAGATTTCCCGCCAGATACTAGACCGCGTGTTAATAGGCCCTATTTACTGCGGTCCATTGATTGTGTTAAATATGTCTTGCTCAGCAGTTGGTCTTCCCTCGCTTCCGTCCGCAATATTAGGTGCCCGTTCGGCTGAAAATTTTTTGTTATGCCTAGGTCTACTGCTCAACATTTAACATTCAAGATGGACTTAGCTTATTTAATTTTTTCGTTTGAAATTATAAACAATCAATAACTATAACTATTTTTTAAATACGCAGTAAACGAATATGAGAATTTACGCCGGTCCTGACAGGGATCATTTATTTAGGTCGTTATGGGGTATTTTCTGATATAAAAAAATCACATTTTCTGATATCAGAAATTCGTATTTTGTGATATAAAAAATCTAATTCTTGACATCACAAATTCAATTTTTTATATCAAATAATACTACATATTTTTATATCAGAAAATTTCTGTTACAAAAAATGATTTTCTGATATAAAAATAATAGAATTTCTGATACCATAAATTCATTTTCTATATCAAAAAATGAAAAAAAATCACTTTTATTTCCTGATATTTTCCTGATCAAATTAATTTGATATCGGAAATTCGATTTTTTTATAATAGTGAATAAATAATGAATAAATACCAAAAAGGCGCCTTATATGATATGGTTTTCAAAATTCATGATATTCAAAATTAACATTGCTACATATTTTGACCGGTATATATAGCCCGGTATATTTAGATATATTTTGACCGATATAATTAGACCGATGTATTTTTGTATATGTTGACCGGTATATTTTTGGTATATTAAGACCGGCATATTTTAGGTATATTTTGACCGATATATTTTAAGTATATTTTGACCGGTATATTTCGCCCGGTATATTTAGATATATTTTGACCGGTATATTTTTGTATATATTGACCGGTATATTTGTGGTATATTTAGACCGATATATTTTTGTATACTTTTACCGGTATATTCTAGGTATATTCAGTACATACTTTAACAAAGTTGAGGGAAGCGTCGTTCTCCTACACAATGATGGATATTATGGCGGTATTTCTGTTGATGATTGTGCCTCTAAATGTCTAATGGAGCCGACATTCCAATGCTTGTCGTTTGATTACTGTTATAAAACCGGTGACTGTCTTCTTAGCAAAGTTCACCCAGACCAGAATGCCAGTTTGATTCATTCTCATGACTTCTGTGATCTTTATTCACGTAAGATTCAACATAGTTATCTTTCTTTATGTCATAGGAATATTACTTTATGCATAAAATTGATTTTATTTTAAATTGTAGCCTTTACATGGAAATGAAAATGTTTAATTATCTAGTTATAAACTACGTTTTAGCTTTTCAATTAAGAATGGTCTACTTCAGATGGTCCTAACATTATATTGTTTCCATCGATAAATACGAAATGCTTCAAAACAAGTCTAGATTGATGAACATTTTATAAATTATATTTTATTTTTAGTTATTATCATTATCACTGCTACTGTAATAATAAAATTATTATTATTATTATTATTATTATTATTATTATTATTATTATTATTATTATTATTAATTATTGAGTGTTGTTGTTGTTGTTGTTGTGTGTGTGTGTTTTTGTGTGTGTTTGTGTGTGTGTGTTTGTGTGTGTGTGTGTGTGTGTGTGTGTGTGTGTGTGTGTGTGTGTGTGTGTGTTTGTGTGTGTGCTAGTTATTATCATTATCACTATTAACATTTTGATGTTATTACTTTTTCAGGAAACTACTTGAACAGATACACTGCTTTTCTTGGGACGACATACTCTGTGGCAACGGACCTGATGTTGCAGAACATAGGGAGCGTAAATCTATGTGCTAAGGCGTGTACCCACACTTCCCAAATTAAGTGTAAATCATTTCAGTACTGTAACAACACTAAGTCATGTGGCCTCCTGAAAACCCACCAGCTTGATTTACCAGTGTCATCCAGACAGACATCACCTTCCTGTTCTTTTTACTCAAGTATGTCATTTCAACAACAATATTATGAGGTCACATCACCTTCAGAGTGAAAATATAATACAATTTGTATATTTCTATACAGCTTGAAGATATATGTTCCAAATATAACGCTAGGATGCGAAGTTTAAGGTACCACTATATAATTATACTGTGTACCTTGTATAATCAATTTCTATCTTGTTGAGTTGCCTGTATTAACTGTGACATGGATTTCTTCCTCTCCTATTTCATTTACATAAGTTTATATCATGTTGAGTTTCTGTATCAACTGTGACAAGGAGTTATTCCTCACGTATTTTATTTGACTTTGACTGTGGACTCGCGGTGGGTGTGTCCGGTCAACAGGGGATGCTTACTCTTTCATGACACCTGATCCCACCTCCGAATTTCCAGAGGTCTGTCTTTGTCCATTATTCACCTGGGCCCGAGACCATAAACAAAGAAAATTCTTCGACAAATTTTATTCTCAAAAGTTAAGAATTTACTCATTCGAGTATAAAGGGAAAACACGCGGAAATAAAACGACTTTAAAATTTCTCAACTGAGGTAAGATTATCAAGGGGCAGTGTAAATCTGGTCCAGGACATATGTCCCAATGTATGTTCCGATTCACATAACTTAGACTTTTGAGTTTTATTCTTACTATGATTATTTATCTAATAACCAACCAAGAGGTATTTAACGCATTAAAATCAAATAGGCAGCGCTTTTTGTGGCATAAAAAGGGGAATAGATATATACCTTGTTAAAAACATTAAAAACGTAAAATACCAATACATGACCGAAGTCAGTAATTTATATATATAATATGTAAAATGTATATTATAAACGATATTCAAGATATAAATAAATTAGTATAAGTACATTAGATAAGATAAATGTCTCGGGACATACACTGGGGCACATGTACTGGAATAAATTTACACCGTCCCTATGTAAATGTAAACAAACGTCGAATGACTGAGACAAGTCAACAGAGAAAGAAGTGTTGGGCTCTTAAACCTATTTTGCCTAAATAACGCGTTGTTTTCGAAAGCCAAATGATTGAACGTGTTCCGAAATACCCTAGGGCATTGGCATTTATTTATCCCTAGGCAAACATAGGGGTGGCCATTTTCGCTGTTAATAATTATTTTAGTCAGCTACAGAATTTGTCTCAGAATTGTTTTATGGTCCACAACTTTATCGGCGTTGAGAAAATTCTCAAGATTTGTGTAAAATCTTGAAGTTGAGTAAACAATTTGTCTAAGAATTGTTTTATGGCCCTGGGCCCAGATTTGTATATGTATCCTGAACATTCAGAAAATTTATGAGATTTTTTAATTTATATATTTTTTTTAATTTTGCTACATCTTGCAACTGGGGGAAATTGCTCACAATTTATATATGTTTTAAGTCACAGGAATGGACTGCTGTGCCAATAAGATTTCGGGATCAACTGATCTAAATTTCTAAAGACTTTAATTAAATTCAAAGTCTGAGCGAGTGGGAACAGGTATTTTGAAAAGTACGAACCATGCATACAGTAACGAAAAAAGTGTGATAAAAAAATGTAACAATAGATTTGTCTTATATAATATGATACAATAGTCAATACAAAATCTGAAATTCAAAGTTCAGATATTATTACTGAGTGACAACAATTCTATATTTTTGAAATCGAGATGTAACAATTTTCACTTATCTTTACAATATACATTTTTGTTTACAGGAAGTTACATTGATGATTTTCAACTGGTGAACCATAGGCAAATACAAAATACAAATTACGTCAGCTTTTATCAAACAACTGTATGGAATTGCGCAAAAATGTGTATTGATATGAATATCAACAACTGTAAAAGTTTTGTATTTTGCAATACATCAAATGGAACCATTTGTAAAATCACAACAGATCATCCACGGCAGGGGGCTCCCGTTTCAAAAACACCAACATGCGACCTTTATGCAAGTATGTTCGTGAATTTTGCTATTATATATTATATAGTATTAACGCTTTTGATGTTTCTGCAATTATATCATATTTTCAAACAACACAATTTTTCCACAGATAACTGAAGAAATGCTTAAGTACAAAACATCAAATTGATTCATATTTCATTTCATATTCATTTCAAGTTTCATATAAATATATACATGTATTTATCTGTTTCCAAATTAGGATTCTACTTCCCGTATCCTGAGAATACTGGAGGAACAACAAGTGTATCGCCGGTTGTAACACCAAGTGTATCCCCGGTTAGAACACCAAGTGTACCCCAGGCTGGAACACCATCTGGAACACCTTATATAGCCCCAACAAAAACCCACCAACCATTAGTCCCAAAGACGACAAGAACATCAAACAACCAACGCCAGCAACTTTCATCGCCTCCAGCAACCGGGTATAGCGGAGGTAATGTAAGATTGAACATAATTCGTGAACAAATCATGCGTTGCATAATGACTTGAACTTCGCAATAGTGAGTTTTCACTTTTACCTCGCCAAGATGAATGCCCGGAGAGCTAACGCCATACCCCGGCGTTGTCGTTGTTGTTGTCGTCGGCGTCCGTAGATAAGCTTTAACCAGGCCTATTTCTGTTAAACCGTTAGAGATTTGCTTTGATATTTCACATATCGATTTCTTATGACCAGAGCTTTCACTTAGTATCTTGATTTTTAACATAGTGACCTTGATATGGGACTTTGACCTACTTTTCAAGAATTTTAACCTGACCTGTAGGAATCTAAATGTTTACCGTGCCGTAACCTTAAAATTTTACAGCTGTAGGTCAAATATCCATTTTAAAAAATGTCTTCTGACAACTCTTGTTAAAAGATTTACTTTACATGTATTTGAAACTACGAATGGGAAATGTTTATAAATCTTTGAGTACTCTGCATAATTTCTCTCATCTTATTTGTTTCAGAAAGTTATACAAACAGCAATGCATCCCATGTAATAATTTCACAATATCAGCAATAGGTTCATTTACTCTTTGTCGGGTTCATTATCTGTATGGAAATAACGTTTGCCTTATGTAAAGCTATATATTGCAAATATACATAAAAATAGTCCATAACTAAATTCGGAAAACAGTTTGATAGATAAATATTAGTGGATAGATAGAAAAATAGAACGACAGATAGACAGAAAGATAGATAGACACAGACAGACAGATAGACAGATAGATAGATAGATAGATAGATAGATAGATAGATAGATAGATAGATAGATAAAATAATGATAGATAGATAGATAGGTGGATGGATAGTTATTACACTATATTGTCAAATATCAAATGCCATTTACTGATATCTACATATTTACATTTCAGGAGCAATGGCGGCTGTTGGAATCTGTTTATTTATACCGGGGATGGTAGTTGGAGCTGCTGCTTTATTCTTTTACAAGAAAAGACAAGAACAAAATAAAGAGGGAGAAACATTCGATATGTCAACAAATTTTGCCTCAAGAGTAGATGAAGAATGAACTTCATCAATGATATTCACTTCAGCGAATCATCAGTCATACTTATGTTAAAGGCATACAACCTGTCAAAAAGGATGTTTTGATTGTATTAAAAGTTTGAAATATTCGACGATTTATACAAGAACATTTGTTTTAAAAAGTCCGGGACTGAAAAAAAAACACTTCTTTCAATGGGATATTTGTGAAAAGAAATCGAATGTGAAAAATGGGAAAGTGAATATTTGTATTCTAACATGGATGGAAGGATATTCAATCGTCGGCGTATTCCATTCATAATATATGCATGATATGTTAATTTTTTCTACGGCAATCATATGTATAACTTTTTAGTGGTTTTATCAAAGTTTTGGTCTAATCGCGGGATATTGCTTTTTTCAAAATCACAGCCCGTATGCCTTTAAAATCCTAACTCATAACTTTTATTTACATTTACAGAAGAAAGACATATTTTTACATTTAAAGAATACAAACTCTAACTGTATAATTTCTAATATTGTTTCGTTTCATATTATATATGCAATGTGTACATATTCATTTAAAGCTGTAGCATATATCAACCAAGTACTGGTTATATTATCCGACTTCCGGTGTATTATAAACATAATACCAACGTTTTTGCTATGCTTAAAAAGATCAAAACATATTAATGCTCGGGATGATCGTTTCTGTCGTTTAGATTTCATCAGTTTAACTCGCATCCAGTTTCCAAAATAGGGAGGTGTATGATATAAGGTCAAATACTTAATATAAATGTATTTCCAAATCCACAGAAGAGTATCCACTCTACGTAGAAAATGACTATCTCAGCGTTATAGGTGTTTTAAAATGCCCTGCTAACCATATATATGACTCTAAGCCTAAATGATTAATTGGAATTAAAGTTGTGACAACGTTTGAGCTATTTATTTCACATCTGAAAACTGAGATACATAGACTGTGACAAATCAAAGAAAGTACAATTATCATCAAGAAGAGTAATGATGATAACGTTATTCTTTAAAAGGTACTTCAAGTCTTGCTTTTTAGGAGTGACACCAAATTAGTATATCATCAACTCCATAATTTTTATACAAAGGCAATATATATAGCATGCAAAATTCAATTTTAAACGAATGAATGCAACATATTTCCAAATATATGTGAAAGAATAATTATGAATTATATATATATATATATATTTAATAATCTATATCATATTGTTAAGTATGAAACATTTAATTTTTCGTGTCACTGTTTATTTACGTGTTGTGTATTATATCTAATATATAATAAATATAAATCAATGTGCTATTTTGGTGAAGTATTACAATCTTAAAAATTGATATATGATACCACATCGCCAAAGTGTAACGTATTTTCAAATACAATAAGGTTCTTAACAAATCAAAATGTCTTAGTATGTTATTGAAAGCATTAAAAGTAACCGACACGTTATATCTTGTAGGAAATAAGTTCTCGCAATCGAATTTGTTAAGATAAAGTAGACCTATATCGTAGTCCACGTCAAACACTCAGCGTAGGTCTTAATCATTTGTCGGTTGTTGTTGTTGTTGATGATGATGTTGTTGTTGTTGTTGTTGCTGTATTGTTGTTTAACGTCCAATCGGCAGTTGTAGTTAATAAGGCGGATACAGTCTCATCATTGTATTGTAGGTCAGTTTATGACTGCAAAAGTGCTCACAAATGATAAAAAATCCTAAACATCATATCAAATAATAACTAATTCATCATTAATTAATATATTTGGGTTTTTTTTATTGACGACCGCTTTAAAAACTTGACTGGCAGAATTTGTATCACGACGCAGTCACATTGTACTACTTTTGTGTAAATGATAACAGCAACGTTTCACGTTCCGTGTACGATTAAACTTTCAATTATTGACATATCTGAAACCTCGTTTGATGTCAACATTCCACAAATTTTACGGTCCGTATAATAATCTTGTTTGCGATTACTCGTTTTCAATAACTGAAATGTTGAGTTGCCTGTTCATTAGCGGTTGTTGAGACGTCTGTACTAATTGTAACGAGGATTCGTTCCTCACTTTTTTCATTTGAATTTGACTGTGGACTCATGACAGTGTGTGAACAGTCTACAGGTGATGCTTACTCCGTAACTTCCAGCGGTCCGTGTGTGTCAATTTTTTATCAGATTTGTACTTTAATCCTGGACAACCTAAATATATATACTTTGGTATCTGAGATTTTTTTATATTTCACTTCCATTTTCATTCACATATAAGCTTTTTAGACAAGTATTACCACCATTTAACATAACACTACTTTTAACAGGTATACAGACATTCTAATAACATATGCGCTAGAGCCGGAGGACAGAATATATGACTACGCGTAATACACTTTGATGCACTTACAGTGTGTTACGGAAATTTACTGATATTTTTTAGATGTCCTTTGTTATGCAAGGAATAAGTTCTCACTTTCGTATTCGATTATATACGGTAAAAATCATATAATTTTAACAGGCGCAAGCCTCGTGAATTCATATCATCAAATAATCATCTCTTTTTCACCGTATCTAATCGGAAACGAATACATACATACATACATACATACATACACATATATATAATATATATATATATATATATATATATATATTATATATATATATATATATATATATATATATATATATATATATATATATATATATATATATATATATACAGAGTCTGTGGACCAATGCTCGTGGTACTTTTAGATTTGATCTGCTCTGCAATACAAAAATAAAAGTTTTGTACTTGCACAAGTTTTGCCTTATTTATCTACCGAATAACTTTCGTTTTCTCCATTTTGGTCAACAGAAACTGTCATCATGTGACCGGTAAATGTTTTGTTTACCGCAGACGGTAACAAAAAATACTTCTGTGTCGTATTTTTCATTTTCATTCGTTCAGGTAAGTAAGGCTAAAATAATAATATTTGTGATTTATTTGTAAACTTGTGAATAAAATTTATTCATTTACTTACGAGTATCTGAAATTTCATCAGTGTAGAGAATTAATTCTACAATATGAAAAATATGGTACCATGAGCAATGTTACACTTGCAGTAAAAAATGTCGTTTCAGCAACTCCTAAA
The DNA here is from genome assembly GCA_030159075.1 of Atrina japonica. Taxonomy (NCBI): domain Eukaryota; kingdom Metazoa; phylum Mollusca; class Bivalvia; order Pterioida; family Pinnidae; genus Atrina; species Atrina japonica. The sequence continues at coordinate 87,344 of BROG01000808.1, forward strand.
TACGGACAGCTCTCTAGAAAATTACATCTAAAATTTTGTAAATATATCTTGAAAGTAAACAATAGCACACCAAATTTTATGGTTTATGGGGAATTAGGACGTTATCCAATACTTATTAATATTAAACTAAGAATGATAACTTTCTGGGGAAAACTCGTTAGTTTTAATACGCCCAAAACTTTCGAATACATTGTACACATTTTATTTATACAAGAAATTTTACCGTGGGTAAGATTTATTAAATCTATTTTACAAGAATGTGGATTGTCATATATTTGGGAAACACACAACTTTGTTAATATTAAATATCTTAGAAACATTGTATTTTAGGTCATTACATGACCAGTTTCTCCAACAGTGGAGAGGTTCAGTATTTAATTCTGCAAAAGGGCTTAATTATAGAATTTTTAAAAAAAATTTAGAGTTTGAGAACTATCTTACTATGTTACCTACAAAACAAGCTCGGCTCCTGTGTAAATTTAGAACTTGCAACTTTTATTTACCGATAGAGACAGGCCGATGGCAAAATATTCCAAGACAAGAACGTAAATGTACTTTATGCAATTTAAATGATATTGGAGACGAGTTTCATTTCCTGTTTAAATGTACTGATAATATAATTAGTAGAACGAGAAAATCACTTTTAACCAAAATATTATTCCGAAAGACCAAACACTTACAAGTTTCACGATTTGTTCAAAAACAAAAAATGTAACTTTACTGAGAAATATATGTAAATTTATTGATGTTGTGAAAGAGAGAGTTTGTCCTCCTGGTTAATGTATTAACCAACACTTTCCACGCATGTAATTTAATTTATGTAATTTATTATGACTTTGTATATTTTCTCTACAATGTGTGTATATACGTTTATGAGAATAAACTATTGATTGATTGATTGATTGAGGAATAAATATTGCCAAGACAGTTCCCAGTGACATGTGAACATTTTGTAGGGTCTCGTCATAAAATATATCTTAATACAGTAAAGGTAAGTGGTACCTATAATAAAATAATCGCGCAGACGTGTTGTTTTTACAAGCATTGGTCCACTCTCTCTCTCTCTCTCTCTCTCTCTCTCTCTCTCTCTCTCTCTCTCTCTCTCTCTCTCTCTCTCTCTCTCTCTCTCTCTCTCTCTATATATATATATATATATATATACGAACACACAAATAAACCACCACGACGACTCTTATAGTTTAGCGAGGTCTCTAGATTCCTACCTAGCATTATACTTATCATATAGGAATTAATATCGGGTAAAGTGTAGACCGTTACGGTTATTTTTAGAAAATGATACCATTAAACACCGTCATTACTGTATGACTAATAGTCATTCACTAGTTTTATCATACATCTTAAAATAACATTTTGGACGTATTATTCCCGCTGCTTCCGGTATTATCAATTTCAAGAAAAAGTTTATGTATTTAATAAGTTCATTTGTCCAAAGGTAAAAAAATCTGATATCCTGGAAATTACATTTTGGTGCAATGTGTATGAGGCATTTTTCCGGATGAAATTAAAGAATTACTTTGACAAATAATTTATACACAATAAAATTTAAGATGATAAAATCCGGCGTCTTGCTGTATTAGTTTTAATAACTGAAACTTGCTAATTTCCACAAAATGGCTTGTCAAACCGTTTACAGATGTAAAAGAAATACATATAGAGAAGATTCAATTTGGGGGTTTAAGTGTTTCGGGAAAGTACAGATTCTTTCAGATACGGGTATACGAGAAGATTCGTAAGATAGGAGACACTTTAGTGCAGAACACAGCAACCAAGAGTTACAAATATATTTGGACAAACACAAATACATGTATAACGAAAAGGGTACATAATGATAGTATATTTTTGAATTCCGGGTAAACAGAAGTTATGTGTCGCTGCTATAAATTTATGTATACCATGGTTAATCTTGAGAAAATGTACATGCGCGGATAAGTCACAAAAAATTTCCACCTGAGAAATGTTTTATGAATACCTACTTGAAAGTAATTATGTCAAATGAGCATGTTGAATCGACCATAGAGCGAATTCAAAGCATACTGTAGAATCTGACATAATGTTTTTTCGTGACTTTACATAGGCATTTCTATCGCGTACACTGTCACCGAGTTCAAACTATTTTTTAAATAAATTGGTATATATATATATATATATATACTGAAAGCTGAAAGCGCTAACAGAAGAATAATTATATTTACTATGATCAAAGGAATGTGTTGTTCTGAATAATAATTTTTCTACTATTTCTACTGTACCAAGGACTTTTTATTTCTACTGGATCAAGTCATATATATATATATACGGGTGTTCGTGTCGGTATGGTGCCGATATATATGGAGCCGTATATATATAAGAGACGATATATAGTAATGTGGCGCTGTGGGCCGTATATATATATATATACCAAAATATATATATATATTCACAACATATATAATATAATTGTAAAAAGTATATATATAGTAGTCCAAAAATATAATTACGTTGAGGAAACATAATCGTCCGACTATCAAAGTCTGAAATGCATTGGTATCAAGACGACATATCGTTTCTGTCAAAAAATTAGTACACAAAGAAATGAAATTGAGTTTTATCAGTTGACCTCGAAGTGCTAACGCTTTAATCGATTTGAAAAGTATGTGTATTTTCTAAAGATAAAGTGGTATCATACACTTGGTGACCAAATATTATATCTCTAAAAGTACTTATGGCCTAAATCCGTCTAAGCGTAAACCACTGTACCAAGAAAAAATTGACTATTTTAGCTTTTATATAATATATATATCGTTTCTGTATTACTTATATTTGAACTATATATATATATATACAAGACCAAATATATATATAGCCTAAATATAAATGATATATATATATATATATATATATATATATATATATATATATTATATATATATATATATATATATATATATATATATCGCCAGCTAAACAGAAAGACACGATTTAAGAACTGCATTAATATCAGTGCAGTAAAGTTTCTAAAATGTTCATTACACAACACATTGGATTCTGTTTTCATCAATTATTACGTTGTTATTAACTGAAGTGAAGATATCACTAACATTGTGTACTGTATTATTTACCATTATATATACCGTGTAAGAAAACACAAAGCAACGAGTTTTACGTTTTTATTGATCCGCTGCTAAAAAAAGATTACAGGTTAAAATGTAGAAACATTGACCTGAATACACAGGTAATATGTATTGTAAACACAGTCACGTTTTTAAACCGTGAGAGCACTGATTGGCTGAATTCGTTGCAAGCAAAAGAATGAATTAATGCTCAGTATATACCCGACTTCAAATTGAAAACAACCATTTGGTACAACGTGGATGTATAAGAATGAAGGTGTACATTCTCGTCGTGATCGTTTGCCTCACTGGCTTGGCTTTAGGTAAATATAAAAATTCAACCATTCTATACACTTCGGCTACAGATGTATTGTACAAATGTAAGGATATATTTTCTGTATAGAAATATCATCCTGTGTATTTAACTTATCTATATCACTCTCATAGAGACTTGGATACTTGGCAGATTGAAAGTAAATACAAAAATCGATATCCTTGTAAGAAAGTCATTTGTTTATTTAGAAAACAATAGCAATGTTGAACTTTTGAATTCAGACAATTATACATATCTATGGAGTTGGAATAAGTAATTGTACTCATTTATAACTTTTGTATTATGTTTATAATATTTACTGAAAACGTTCTACATGTAATTGACATATATAATACAAGTTATCAACTGTTCTTCGATAATTTTTAGGGAAATCCGGAGAGTGTCCAGACCGTCATCACCACCACCACCACCACCGGCATCATGACCAGAATGGCACTTCCATTTACCCACGTCCTTCTCCACAGCCATGTATGGAAGATAACGAGTGCCCAGGAATGGAGAAATGTTGCGAGATGGAGCGACACAAAATTTGTGTTCCCCCCAAGAGTAAGAATCACGGATTACATGACGTGTGTGTGTGTGTGTAGGTGTGTGTGTGTGTATGTATATGTGTGTGTGTGTGTGTGTGTGTGTGTGTGTGTGTGTGTGTGTGTGTGTGTGTGTGTGTGTGTGTGTGTGTGTGTGTGTGCGTGCGTGTGCGTGTGTGTGTGTGTGCGTGTGTGTGTGTGTGTGTGTCATAACGGTATAGCATGTTTTTGCCCAATATTGTGTTACAACCATTTCTACAGGAATATTTTTCTATCTTTAGGACAAGATAGTCATGAAGAACACCATAGTGAAGAAAATCAAGGAATGCACGATGATGATGAAGAGGACTGCGACGACGAGTCTAGGGAAGAGGAAGATGATATGTCAGATCATTCCGGCGAGAGAAAATCCAAAAAATGTCACCGAAAACATGGTCACCACAAGAAAGGTTTAATTATGATATGTGCAGCTGTTGGACTCACTTTGATTGTTATTGCAACTGTCGTCTTTATGTAAGTAAATTGTGTTAATCATTATCATAATCTAAATCATAAAGAACTATTTATTCATATTATCAGTAGTAAATTGTCATTATTCTGGTTATATATGTATGTTTCACATAACACTATATGTATACATGTCTTGTATGTTGGCTATATATGCTATTTTGTGATAAAAATCACTGTCATTTTAATGCTTATATTTATCGTGAAAAATCATATTTATTCATCTTTTATTTCATTTTTAATATTTTTACCTTTTTTAATCTTGTGAACTTTATTCTAGCGTTGTATTATTGTATTATTGAGGAATTTTTGTAATTTCAGTTGCGTCAGGCGTAGAAATCTGCGTCAGCAAGGACACAAGCATGGCCTCAAAAATGCTGTCTGTGTGGTAAATGATGACCAAAAGAAAAATATGGACATGAACGTTACTCCAGTATTTACGTCGGCAATGTACATGACTACCCAACCCCCTCCATACGAGAGACTTGTGGATGAAGAAAAGAAAAAAGAAATTGTGTAGACATTGAGAGACATATCCTGTGTATAGGATAGCAAGACGGCACAGAGATTCATTTATTCTGACTAACTAAAATGTTCATCAAAAGATTTGTTTCCGCTTCTTCTATTGAACATTTAGAAAAATGGATCACTGAGTAGACCCGATGGGTTTAAGTATATT
>BROG01000808.1:97500-287500 GCA_030159075.1 Atrina japonica
CAGTAAAAACCGAGGTCCCGTGTCACAGTGAGTGTCTGCACGTTAAAGAACCCTCACTGCTCAATGACCATAGGTGTCGAGCATAGGCCAAAATTTGAAGCCCTTCACCGGCATTGGTGACGTCTCCATATGAGTGAAAGATTCTTGAGTGGGACGTTAAACAACAATAAACAAACAAACAAACCTGTGTATACGTCTTATTTGTTCTTGTACATCAATAGCAAATAGTTAAAGTAGAAAAATTGAAATATGTTTTTGTAAACACAGCTAATGCCCCTTTAAAAATGAATTTGTAAAAACAAGAATCAATAATTCCGACTTAGAATGATTTGAAAAAAAAAGCATATCCAGAGAGCCAACGCGTTTTTTTGCTAACGCTTTAAATTGCAACTCGTAACAAAATAATGCTGAAAAGCACAATTAATTCAGGAAAAATAAATACAGTCAAACCTGCCTTAAAGGCCACCTGTTTTAGCAGCCACTCGTCTTCAATAGCCAGTTTCCGTTCTCTCAATCAATTTCATAATATAAACATACCTAAACCAGCAGTCACCTGTCTGACGCGGCCAAAGGCCAGTGACATACAGGACAAAATGCTTGAACACACTGTTCAGCACCCATTTTTAGGGTGGTTGATTGCATTATCTATTTTTAGAAAAAAATATTAGCTGGGATGCACTGTAATGTACATGCTTTTGACACCTGATCATTTTACTAGCATCAAACTATCACATATTGGTATATGAATATACATGTGTTGCTATACACTGCATAATGGACACCAATTTTCTTGTGACTTTTGTCAACCTGAAACCAAAGGCCACCTGTTTTATGCAGCCACTTTTTCAATTTTCCTTGAGTGGCTGCTGAAAAGAGGTTTGACTGTATACTCTATATCATTTCTATCATTTACTACGTTATCTATCATAAAAGGATAATTTGAAATTCAGTTATTGGACTAATTTGGAATCCATTTAATGATTGATGTATGCATGTAAATCGATATTACAAATTTGTGAAGCAACAGTGCATAACTCCAGATACTGAATCATTAAAATTAACTTGTCCTACTTGTTAGGTTCGGGTTTTAGAACACCACCTGGAAAATAAGCCGGGTACTTGCACACTTTCTGGTCTGTTTGCACTGTTCTATTTTTAGATAGACATATCACGAACATAAATATTCCACAGCAGATCACCTATAACAATCGTGTTGTACAACAAAGACCATAAAACGCATACTTAGTCCTTTTATATCAACGGCACGATTTTGATGCCCCAGTAATCGCGGTGTTGATTTAAATAATTTAAACAGAGAAGCAGGAATCAGAACTGTATCAGACACCGAACATGAAGACTTGTTTATTGATTGTGTTTTGCCTATGTGGCTATGGGCTCGGAAAAGGTGAGAATTCATTGTAGTTAATAAATAATTTAATAATAACTTGCTATCGTTTATTTTTATAATAAATCTCATAATGTTTACTAATCATTTCACGAAAAAGTCATTTTTGTTTGTTTTCCTTTTCATTTCTATAACAATTGATAGACGTGAAAAACAAGTGTCCTTCACCACAACACATGCCACTTCATCCATCAATGCCACCTACATCGACAGATGGAACTCCACCACATTCAAGTGGGGATGGATCCAGTCCTAAACCGCCAAAGCCTACTCCATCACCATGCAGAACAGACGAACATTGCACTAAAAATGAAATGTGTTGTCCACATTTCAATCATTCTATATGCATTCCAATAAAAGGTAATATTAAAAAGCATATTCACAAATCAGTATGAATGTATATCATAATTTCAAAATGTTGTGCAATGGAAAATTGATATATAAATTGAAATAAAGATTTGTAACAATTGTATTCGGAGAAAATGTTAATTAATCTATTGTGCACGATTATTTCATTTTTAAAATACATGTAGAGCATTCGCTTCTAATTAAATAAGAATTATTTCTTATGATTACAGACTTCCATAAAACAGAGGAGAAACATACAGATGGTGGAAAAGAGAAACATTTCTACGGAATCATCGGAGGATTATCAGCTCTTATTGTAGCTGCTGCTGTCGTTGGAATGGGAACAGGATTGTAAGTAACGCGTTACTTTAATATTATCAATCAATGCAATTCAATTCATTTTATTTTGAGACATACTATTCATCAGTGTCATATAATACAAACAATATACAATAGCATATTATAATATACATTATGTTAAATGTTGCGCGTGACAATGTCACATTATTGATAGTGTAATGAAGTAGGAATGAAGAGTTTGGTTTAGAATTCAATCAATAGAATTAACTATAATTTCTGCGATTAACACAGGATCTACACACAATGACAATAGAGACAGAATGTACAAAAAATGTAGAAAAATTCATATCAGCAAAGTAAAGCGACAAGTAAACGCATCTCTTAGGTATTTTACCAAAGACCAAAGATCTTATGTATTGTTTGCACTCAAAAGCTGCACAAGTTTGAACATTGAGGGATTTCGCCCGTAATATTGCTTAACATATCTGCTTCATAAATCACAATATGCTGGACATTTGAGAACAAAATGAAATTCATCTTCTGTATCACTATTACATATTTGACAGATTCTCACTTCTAGGAATATTTAATGAACGATCAGATTCAATAAACAAATTATGAGAGTATCGTCTTATTTTACAAATCTGCTTTTTGCAAAATATAGGAATGGGTTTACACAAATATCACTATTGAAATCATTACTACTTCATAAAATCATCATCGTCATCTAATCATTATTATTATTGGTATCATTATTATTAAAAATACAATTTTAGAATTCTGTATATTATCATTTATTGCAGTGTAATATAATTGTATGTGATTTATATTTTTTAAAAGGGGGTATGTCCTCGTCAAATAGAGAGGGTCCTTGAGACAATTCTGTCACATTTTGTATTATAGTGAACACTTCTCGTTAAAACTATTAAGATATCACAATTTACATATTAATAATGTCTATGAAAAACAGACTTTAAACTGAGGTTAGGTATTTTTAAACATTGAACCATTTATTGGTCTCAATAAAATAAGTTCAATATAGAAAATAACATGGCTTGTATCAGGGGTATTAGCTTTATTTACCAAAAAAAAATATTTCGATGTTTTATATACTTTAACTACTTGTACTTGATGTAAAATAACAAATAAGAGATATACACAGACACACACAAATAAGAGATATACACAGACACACACAAATAAGAGATATACACAGACACACACAAATAAGAGATATACACAGACACACACAAATAAGAGATATACACAGACACACACAAATAAGAGATATACACAGACACACACAAATAAGAGATATACACAGACACACACAAATAAGAGATATACACAGACACACACAAATAAGAGCTATACACAGACACACACAAATAAGAGCTATACACAGACACACACAAATAAGAGCTATACACAGACACACACAAATAAGAGATATACAAAGGCATAATAATTCTTATATTATTATAAATTTGGTAAAAATAAGATGAGGTCCAGTTTAGTATGCATACACAAATAGTATTAACGGAAGTCTAATTAATCACTTGTAAGCGAATAATTACCAAACGGGTTTCTGAAGCAATTCTCACAAATTATATAGGAATTTCAAAATTTGGATGCCAAAGTATGTCTGTTTTGATGTTATTGTATCTCAATCTAAGTAAAAATGGAAAGAAAAAGATTTGGAAAAATACAGCTAATGCAGTTAAACTGTTTTTCCATAAAATAGTGTGCCTGAATATGCAGAATATACATGAAAGTTCAATATGTTGTGTGTATTAGTTGATATGATCATTATCCAATATGAGATAAAATTTCAATTTCATACAAACAAATGATCGTTTTTTTAAAATCAAGAATAGACATCGGTGTTGTAAGCTGTTATCGATTATGTATAAATATTTACTATTTTTGTAACTGCGAAGTTATAATAATTAAAACTAGATTCAATCGTCAGCAATAAAATGTTTGAAAAACTATCCGGCATATTCAAATATTGATATTTATATCATATTATTCAATTTATTTGTTATTTTGTCTTTATACAACAGTATCATATTTCTAAAGATAACGATTTGCTTTGGCAATTATAACAAATACTACAAACATTATATAAACTCAAGACGATCGGTTCTGTCAATTAGTCTTCATTAGTTAAGCTCCAATTTTAAACAAATTTTTTAAAGGGAAAGTGGTATAATACAAGGCCAAATAATAAATCTAAATGCATAGCCAAATCCATCTAAGAAAAACTATTGTTAAAAACAAAAAACAACAAAAAACAACAACAAAAAACAAAAACAAAAAACCCACATAACAAAAACCCCACCCCCCAAAAAAAAGACAAACCAAAAACAACAAAATCAAAATATCCTAAATATAAAATACGACGAACTTTATATATGAAACTATATGCCGTGTATGTTATCAACTGTGAAAGTTGTCATCTAAATGTCAGATGCAAGATAGAAGAAAATGTCTACTATGTGATCGGAAATATTGATTAGATGGTAATGGAATTCTGTAACAAAGAGCAATAATTCAGTTCTTTTCTAAAATATTCCGAATATAAAAATATATCAATAGGTTATGGTAGATAATTATTATCATTTTTTCTCCGTATGATTTATCAGACGATATCACTCATTGGTTGAGCCCCTGGTCAATCAAAACGTGAAAACATAATAATATTACAAAACTATAAATAAAAGTTATAGTATTCAATATAAAAGCACGTGTATAAATTACATTATTTGATTATAAGACAAAATACAGCTTATTTGTGTTTTGTTAGACCATGTTTTTCCAATTCTGGTATAACATACGGCAAAGCGAGTCAAATGATTTGTTATCTAGATGGAGATTTCAATGTCATTTGATACGGTGTGCTATGACCAGATTAACTTCAGTTTTAGCAATAGTTGTATAATTTACTGTATATTGTATTATTTGATATTAAAACGTTTGAAATATATTGTGTCTGTGAATTAATATATTGCAGACTGATTGCTGTCATAAGACTAGTATATCTTAGAAACTTCATTTGTTATTTATCTACGTCCATAGATATTACCATTCCATGTATTTTTATCTGATATGTATAGTAACATTGTATATTAATGGAGTATGCAGTATAACAATTCCAATTCTGGAAGATATACCTGTCCACTTATGAGAAAAAATACATCTTCAATTACAGCTATTTCTGGCGTAGACATAAAAGAAACCAAATGAACAAAAGAGCGTGTAGAGCAACAATTGAGGAGGCAAATGCTACTTCGAAGTTCCAGCCAACCTTTGGAACATATCAAACTCCGGACTCTCGCTACAGCATTCCCGAAGAAAAACCAAATGTGATGTAGTGGCTGTTTCCGGAGTTGCCAAGGACTGACATAAGTAAAGAACAATTTGCTTGTCAACATGTCTATTCGTTGATACAATGCCGAATTCCAAATATAAATGCTTATTTTTGTGCAATCAAGATAGAGGTGGATTGCTTTTAAATTTGTTTTTGAAATCTGACTCATCAATTATTATGTCAAGAAATTATTATTCACCGTGAAGTCCTACGCTTTGTATATTTTGATAGACTTTAGATATCATGTTGTAGACATTGTTTCATATTTGATATTTTATCATTTATAATGATAATCTGGAGACCCGTGCATATATGCATGTTCCATTGTAGACCCGATGGGTCAGAATTAACCAAAGATGTTGTTTTTGTTGTTGTTACCTGCTGGACAGGTGACCTATAATGTACATATATCTTATACATATTTTATCAATAAACTTCAATTGTTTTATTTATGTGTTTATCATGATATTACAATACGAACTTTCGTCTACATGCAGGCTAATTTCCAATTATGTTTCATTATGAAGGGTGGCAACAAGTTGTATCGCCCACTGCTCCTGAAATGTTTCTTAATTGTTTTAAATTCGGTTAACTATTCGCTGAATTTTGTAGCATATGTATAATATCCGGGAAAACTTGCGTGGTTATATGCCTCATTTCACTATAAGATCATTAGGTACAAAATACTTCACTTAAACTACAAAGAAAAACAAATTGGTTTCACGTAGATCCTACATCAGTTCTTATATTTCGAATTCTTAGGTAAGAAAATTTTTCTTGTCTTTTGTATATGAAACAATACCTTTATCAACTTTTAAAATGTTATAATTATGGATTGTTTTTCATATTTTGAAAAACATAGAATATACATGCAATGACTCGTGGAAAAAAATTCAATGTGCGGCACGAAAAATAAAAAACAATCCTCATATTTATATATATATTACCATTTTCTGTGAATCTGTAGACAGCTGGATACGAAATTCATTCTCAATAATTGACTTTTCGGGGGGGGGGAGGTTTTCATATGAGGTAACAGCTGTGTATCAATGCAACCGGTCTGTATACTAACAGTCGGTATGTAAATGCAAAAGATACTGTTATGTCAAGCAAATTAATGCAATCATTGATAGAAATAAACGCAGTCTTCTATTCAAGTAGAATAAGTATTTACATGATAGCCTACTTACAAAATTACGGAACCTGAAACGTGCCACGTGTAGTAATAAAAAACAATATAAGGATTTTACTATAACTTTTGTTTTTTGTTGTTTTACATCCAGTCAAGAATTGAGCTGACCTGGCTCAGTCGGTAGCACACTCAAGTCGTGAGTTCGAGCCCAACAAGCGATAGGTTGGTTTCCTGTCCTTCGGATTGGGACAGTTAAAACCGAGGTCCGGTGTCACAGTAGATGTCGGCACGTTAAAGAACTCTCTCTCTAATCAATGGCCGTAAGTGCCGAGAATCGGCCAAAATTTGAAGCCCTTCGCCGACATTTGGTGACGTCTCCATATGAGTGGTGGTTCTTTTACGTGCCACGCCTGCCTTTCACTTCTTATGCCGAGTGATTGGCGAAGGGTCAGACACTATCAAATAACTAGATGGTTATTAAAAAGTGAATATCTTGTACTATAATTAAGATACTTATCATGAAGACATCATCAAATTAAGACAAGAAAAAGTGTATTGAATAAATTTATCGTCTCCCTTCGTAGACAGTTAAGAGAACAAACATTTCAGGTGGGTGTATATAAAGTGTTGATACAACTGTCATGTTGTAAATTTTGATTTACTGGATGAGTGTAAATACAAAATTTTCCACCAGTAAATTTAAAATTTACAACATGACACATCACTAAAGCTGCGGTGTAAACAATGGTGTCTTCTATTTTCTGAAACTAGAAATGTATGTTCTTCCAAATATAAACATGAAATTTTTCATCCCAGATGGTACCCATATCACAAAAACGAGGAGTTAGTTCAGAGACTCAATGTACCGATTTACAATGGTAATTTGCATATAAATATATGCATGTATTATAAAAGTAAACAAGTTTCCAAAATCATTAAAGTTATCCAATATTGATATAATATTGCATATACTTAGTATACATTTGTAATTGATGATGCAAATTATTGCACATACCTTTTTTAAAAAGTCCAAAATTAACAAAAAAACACAACTTGAGCACATATACTTAATCAAGTTTGGAGTGCTATACTCAGGTATTTATAATCGGGAAATCAGAAATTCTACCAAATGCTTTTGGTGTCAATGAAAATAAAAATTGTTCCCTTGTCAGATCACACCCAGAAGTTTTACAAATAGTCATTAGTTTAATATATTTTAATTAATATGTAATGATACAAAGCTGAGCTGGAGTAGTCAGTAAATTCGATGACTTTGGGTCCAGGTAACACAAGGAACATAATGGTATTGAACCGAGAGGAGAATAAATAACCGGTTCCTATGCATATGCCGTGAAAAAGTGACCCCAGTACAAAAGACACCCCCATACATTTTAAAGAAAAGAAACATCGGATATCATGCATATACTATGCCTCATTATGACCAGAGGACCCGCTCCCCCTAAAAAACGTAAAAGGGCCAAAGGGACCAATATTTGGTACATACCTAAATATATCCTTCTTATCAACCAGTGATAAGATATCTGTCAAATTTTGTATGTATGATTCGGTTAAGTCAATATCTACTAAGTTTGTGAATAAAAACATATTACATCTATGCTCATAAACGATCCTTGAATGGGCACTTCAAATAATAAAGGGAACAGTTATAAACAAATTGATTATTAGCTAAAAACTGATCGACTTTTTGTATACAAAGATATGGGGAAAACTTCTGGAATTATTCAGGATTATTGTGACAAAGGTTATTGGGTTATTCAGGATTATTGTGACAAAGCTTATGGGGTCTAAGGTCAAGGTCACAGTCGCCTAAATAAGTACACAATATAATTTTTCGAATAAGTTTTAGAAATAACCAGTGGCTAATAAATTCAATTGTAACCAAATGTGGAAGGAAGTATTCCCATGTTAAGCTGCATAATCGCGTTTGCAAATGAAAAGCGACTAGGATCCATAGCGCCCCCCCAATTTTCTACAACTGCCCGGGAAATAATGACCCCGGGTAGTTTTTCTATGCGGGTCATTTTTCTCCATGACACCGGAATTGCAGTGGTGCCATAAGCCACAATGCACTCGGCATCTAGATCGGAAATATGTCCTACATAGAATATCATCTAAGAATTTCCGTTATGTTAGTAACTCAAGATAAACTCTCTCTCTCTCTCTCTCTCTCTCTCTCTCTCTCTCTCTCTCTCTCTCTCTCTCTCTCTCTCTCTCTCTCTCTCTCTCTCTCTCTCTCTCCTAGTTTTCGTATGATAACCTTTTGATAATTAACTTACATCCTTTTTAAAATACCCATTAAGTTTTATTAATTTGAATTTCATTTGCTTATTTTTGTTCTTTATTTATCAATATAATGACATACAGTAATGCGTTTCGACTTTGCATTTCAAAATCCTCGCAAGATAAATTCTCAATAATTATTTTCAGTTTTTCACCTTTAAAAATGCATGGACAGTCAGCTGCGTCATTTTTTGAACGCGTCTCTGTGAAAATGATGGGAACACAACTTGACATTCCTCCGCGTCTTAAGAAAAACCGTGAGAAATAGTTTTTCATGTTACCACCTCTAAAGCTATTTTATAAGATCTAAGAGGTATAAAAAATCTGTATCAAGGTCTCTTGATTTGATTTATGTTTTTGTTATCATTCATATCGCCTCCCTGAGTCGTGATTTTCGGACAAAAACCGGTGTATAATCTATACCTACTTAATTATATAACTGCGCCATGATGCACACTGAATAAAATAGCTATTTAGAGTTGATACACGACTCTATTGCGAGTCAATAGAATAGTTATTTACGTGTACCATCATACACCATATCTCGTCAGGTAGTTTACGTTTATCTAAAATATACTTATAAATGTTTTATCTAGATTTTCTATGCATGATCAAAAGACGTGATTAAATTTAAGCTCGCTACACGCTATTTTTTTTACCCTGGAACGTTCCTTGTGCTGTAGTCTATGTGATTATTAGACAGTCTAACATGATATTATTCCTCATTTTATAGAAAATTAAAAAAAAAAAAGATGTGTAGGCCGTCAGTACATATGTGCTTGTATTATAGTAATATATGTATAGAACTATCTTTGAATCTGCAGTCTCCGAAGATACATGCCATGATCCTCGAGCTCTCTGGAGTAGAATTGTCCGCTTACAAGGTTACCATATTACCCCTGAACCAATACCAGTTAGAGAGTATGTTACCGAAAAAGGCATTTTATTACCATATTATAAAATAACATTTACCAACGACATACAAATACATGTATAGACAAAATATGTGTATTTCCCGTTAACCAGTAATCAATTCAATGCGTGTTTCAAAATGGATAGACTGCTCGCGGTGGTAGAACGTTGGACTCGCAGGCGGAAGTTCCACGGTTTGATTCCCGGTACTGAGTCATGTAAAATACTTTTTAAAAAAAACTCCTTTTCCGTTAAGTACTCGATAAATGTTAAAGTCATGGGGCTTTCGGATGAGATACTTTAATGGCGTATCTAGATTTTTTTCGAATATAACAGATTAATAGGGTAACAGAGTCATACTATTTCAAAAAATATATATATAATACATACCTCACTGCATGTATTTCCTGTTGATTGGCGTGCAAAATTTCGGTACTTAAGGTTACAAACATCTTTCAGCCTATACTGAGATTTGGGAGAGGCAATTCTCAGCGTACTGACACGAAACTACGCTGATTATATCTCTCAAAAGAACTGAGGTGTCCCAGTAAAAATAATGCTCCCCGGAATTTTGAGATAAGCGTAACGTTTTTCTTTTTTTTTTTTCAAATCCCCAATTCCTTTATGCTTTGTCAATTGATGTAATAACATGTTTAAATTGAATAAAATATGTTTAAAATAAAAATAATGCTCCCCGGACTTTTGTTTTTAATTTCACGGGGCATAAGAAGCTATTTTATAGCTTTCGACAGTAAAGTATGTTCTATTTATATTTCAAAAATATTTCCATTGATAGATGTAGTGAAACTCAGCAGGCATAAGCTGAATGCTAAGGGGATTCGGGGGTACGCTCCCATGTATATTCTATAATTTTACGAGAATCAAAGTGTCCTACGAGACCATTTCATCCGGCTTCCAAAATCTAAATTAGGACATGCTTTTTATTTCAAAAGTATTATACCTTTGATAGATTGGATAAACTTTCAAAATAAAGTGAAATTTAACGGTGGTTAAAGGCATTTAACCTGTCATATATATATATATATATATATATCCCACGATTAGACCTAAACTTTGATTTAAAGAATTAAAAAGATATATTGCAATATTTTTTAACATATCAGGCATATATTGCCAGTCATCATGAGAATGAATATTAATACGGCGCTGATTGAAATTCCTTCCATCCATAACATAATACAATGTTTACTCGCCCATAATTCACATTCGGCGATTTCTTTTAACAAACTACGATATTGTAACAAGGTTTTTTGACCCGGGACTTTTAAGAACAGTTTATTTCTATAAAACATGAATTATTTGAAATATTATAAATATTATATATAATTTTAATGTGCAGATTCCAGATAAATTATATATATATGTTCACCGTGTCATAATTTTAAGATTTTGTATAAGATTGTAATGCCATCCATTTGACATAAGGAAATAATCTAAATGAATTAGCCTACTTCATTTGACATGCCCTGCGAAAAGCTCTCACCGTGCCAAAGCTAAATCAGTTTGAACTAATTATATAAAAACTCAGTTGGTATGAGTTAAGTCAAAGCGCTAGAAACTATAATGTTACATCATATTTGAGTTAAAATTTGTATGGGGACAAACGTTTAAGTGATATTTAAATTACAGCTAAATACAAATAAATGCAATCAAATATTGAAATAGATTAGAGGCAAAACACCACAAGAAATCAACATCCAGGTGGGTTGAACAATTATTACCCATTTTATTTCCTTGTTTGTTTAATATTTGAAGAACTTTTTGTTAAAATTTGTTACAATCCATATGTGTATAATGTTATTTATAATTTTAGGATTATATTGTATTTATATTGTATTCTGTATACAGAACAGGAAAAGGATAGCAATAGAAGTATGCTTTTAGGTGTGTCTTTCCAAAAATAAAATGAACTGTTTAGTAAACTTTAGATTAAAAATTCCAATTCCTTATGTAACACATGCCCTAAATTGTAATATGTCAGAGATCTTAGTACGTGTTTTATGTCTCAGTGTATGTTATAAGAAACCTTCTGGAAAATTATACAGATACTTGTCCACATCAAATATGCAATTTTCTTGTGTAATATGCAGAGACTTTATCAATATGTTAAAATTGCACAGTCTCGAATACAGATATTTAGTACATTATGAGAGAATAAAAAATTAAACTGTTAGATATTTTTAGTTTTATGGTCAACGTTTGGTCAATGTTGATTTGAATTACTTTTCATGAAGCTATCCGTATCCGAGTCAAATGTTGAGACAACTTTATGATGCCGCAGGTGTAATACATTGTATTTCACTCTATTATATCTCGTTACCTATGAGTTACTATCATTCACTTTCTACTGGTTTAACATTGTTTTAGAAGATATATATATATATATATATATATATATATATATATATATATATATATATATATATATATATATATATATATAGAAAGAAAGAAATGAAATGAACATATGTCGAAAGAATTGATTTAAATGTACGAAACAGACGTTGGTGACGCTCATGGTATGTTTGAACTTAAATCAAAACAATGAATAGAAAAGTGAAATTACAAGTAAATTAGAACAACATTAGGAGAAAGACGCTATTATTCTCAGATTAACAACATATGGCCCCAGGTAACAAACACGTCAGGTGCATACAATCTGTACAGGTAGGAGATATTTATTACATCAGGTGAAATACTTGGCCATTAAATTTATCTGTCGTCGGCCGTTGGTCTTCATTGTCGACCAACGCGATATAAACAGAGTAACTTGTGTTGTGTACGGTATCTCTGCTGTAACTTCATTTTTTTCTCTTTTTAAAGAAAACGGGAAGATTTGAACAGTGTGTGTAGGTCAGACTACGACGCGCACCAGTGATTATTGTGACCTTCATCTGACGGCGATCCAATATGTACGGAGAATATGTTTAACAAGAAGCTCGTGTCCTGATGTAGAATTGACTTCAAGAATGGAAACCTACAGCAGCATTGTAATCGTCGCGTCAGTTTTACTGGCGAAATGTACTGGTAAGTCACACAGAACAATACTAGTTTACACACAGCAGTGAAGTAGAAACATTTCACATTTAAAATCCAACAATTCTAGGTCACGCACACGGGTGTTGTCAGTGTAAATATATATATATAACTGAATACAAAGAAGACAAATACAAGTCAAATACATGACATCCTTTCAATGTGTTTGTAAATTTCATAGTCGATAAGAGCTTCCTGATGTACATGGTCTTTGTATATAATACCTGTAGATTCCCTTGTCAACATAATCTAAAAATAGGCCATATGACATATATAAATCAAACTTAAATGAGTAGAACGTCAAATCGATATGAACTGATCTACACATGGATTCTTAATGTACGGTTAACCATGAAACTATGCATACCATGAATATCTCTTGAAAGGAAAATTATTAAGAACTTTAATAAACTAACTTTTCCACAATATCTACATCAGCTATTCATCTCTTCATTAGGAAAAATGTCGTTGAAGCCTGCCACGTATATTGATATGAAACAAACTACATGTACATCATAAAAGCCATGGATCTGAAGTTTCTACGGTGTTCCAGTTCTGTTTCAGTAAAAGAGAAAAAAAATAATCTAACTCTAATACTTCTAAGAGTATACCCTACCTACAATGGATTGTCTAAATTGATAGGCGACGATGATTTTCTGCACGTGTCTATATCGCTGTAATAATAAGCTTCAAAAGTAAACTATATGTTACTTTTTTGTACGCAGTGCAGAGTTCGTTAATTCGGACAGCATAATAAGTATATAAATTATTACCATAGATATCGAGGCATTGCTGCCATCAAAGATTTTTAAAAGAAGCTCGTAAGTTTCATCGGTCTCTAGGTCCCCACAAAAATATTTTGTCAAGGGGGTCATTTCAGTTTCCGTTTTACTCGCCTTGTAAATTATACAAACAAAATTTGCATAACTTGAAATTGAACCAACTTAATTGAAGAGTCTTACAGTCTCTATCTTGTAATGAACGATGTACAGTAACCAGTCGGTCATTTGAGTAATTCTGGTTTTGGAACCAACAAACTTACAAAATACTTGAGTTCAGATTTCAATTTATCGTTTTGTACTATATATAGTTATTGAATTGTCAAATCGTTTTATTTATTGATCGAAAGCTGTAAAACTTATAGATAAACATTTACAATAGAGTAATGAGAACAAGTACCAAATATAGATAACATAAATTGTATATACAAATGTAATTGACCCCTGTATTACATACCTTATGATACAAAATATTTATTCAACCATAAAAGTATAATATTTCATGAGTATAGATTATTCCCACATTTAAAAACAAGTAACACACATTTCTTAAGATTGCAAAGCTTTTTAATGTTTGTGGAACTTGGGTCTATTTCACCAATTTGAAACAGATGATTTTTTTGTAATAATCAGACTTTCATGTCAGAAATCATCTTATGCAGGACATTTAATAATGAAATGAAATGCACTCTCGATTTCTGATTTGCAAACGGGACATGTCCGTCTCTCGAGAGGAATATTCTTAAAATGACCTGTTTCCATAGTTAAATAATGGGAAAAGAGACGCAATATACTGATAAGTTTCTTATACTAATTGTAAATTGGTTTCGACAAATACGACGAAGGGTTACTTGATCAACCAATGCTTATATATATAGAACATTAGGACAAAGCGTTTAAATCCGGACTAAGATATGCTGTTTATGAATACCATTTAGTCGTTGCTTTGCTAGTTCTTTTAATATTAATTTGTTATATAGACATTAATGATTGCGCCATAAATCACTGGAACCGATTTCTTATCAAATTTGTCGAACATTAGATAACCAGCTTTTACAATTTGTATTATATGACAATTCCTCATAATATGAAAGGGATGATACAAGCTTTTAAAATACTATTACAATTAAATTTGTCCGTTACATAGATGCAGGGGCCTCCGTCGTCACGTGTTTACCGCACCATGCTTTGAACCAGGAGATCTCTCAAAGTGCAGGTTGCAACATAAGCTGATTTTCGTTTGAAAGTTTGCCGGTGGCCTCTTCCTAAGTTCATAGTAACCGGGCTCTCTCATCCTGTGGCCACTAAAAACTGGCCACCACCATATAACTAAAAAAATTGTTTTTGAGTGTGTCGTAAACACTAACTGCGTCTTATTTCCATTAGTGGAACTCTTCATATTAAAGGTGCTTTTAATAGTGTCTCAGCGACAACTTGTAAACAAATGAACTTCAACATGGTGGCAAATACAAATTACCGTAGTTTACATTGCGATTTGCTTTTCAGTACAAAGAAATTAAACATTCCAACAAGAAAAAAGATGAGATTATTGACCTATGTGAGATTGCTAATGCATTAAATTTACCCAATGGCGATGTATGACACAATATTTATTTCAGGTCCTTGTCTTACTAAATCTAGCCACTTTTTGCAACTATTGCCAACCTTTGGCTACAGGTAAATTCAAATATCTGGTTTTTTTTCTGCTATCCGAGATGCAGTCTGTTGTGAAGCAGTGTTCCACAGGCATACTTGACACCCGTTTTAATTTATAAAGCTACTTTGTATTTATTTACACGTTGCCGTGTTGTCCCTGTAATCTCGTAAGATATGGTGAGATTTGAGGTGTTTTTGTTTTCCGTGTCAAAAGGGTGATCAAAGGGCGGTAACTCTGATAAAGTAGTAATACGACGTATTTAGATATATACATATATGTGTTTGTAAAACTTGTGGATGTGATTGACGAGGATTTTTATTTTACTTCCCCATAAAAACGAGATACCATGTGTATGGTAATCCAAATAAAGT
This sequence comes from Atrina japonica, assembly GCA_030159075.1. Taxonomy (NCBI): domain Eukaryota; kingdom Metazoa; phylum Mollusca; class Bivalvia; order Pterioida; family Pinnidae; genus Atrina; species Atrina japonica. The sequence goes on from BROG01000808.1 coordinate 113,136, forward strand.
ATGTACTGAAACTGATTCTTAGTTTTTATATTTGTGAAGTATTTGCATCAATAGTTAAATATATTTTCATACAGAAAAAAACATAAAAACGTTTTGCAGCTTAAAATCACAATTCTGAATTGAGTAGGGCATTTACTGGATTTTACAATAATGGAACTGGTTGACCTATAAGCAGCGATATATAAAGCTATATATTATATATCGCTGCTATAAGTGGTGACTCAAATGAGAACCGTAGATTGAGCTTACATTCATATTTCTTTTGAATAATCTATAACTGAAATATGTCGATTTAAGATAACCTGTAATGTATGCCTATATAACTACCGTGATAAAATGTATACCAGTATATATGGTTGTACTGATTTATTTTGTGTTTGTTTTAGGAGAAAGCCCAGAACAGGGTAATTATGACACAATCACCGAGAGTAACGCCACTAACGTAGACACTGACAAAAGAGAGGATAAGAAGAATTTAGCTGTGATCATAGGCAGTGTTGTTGCAGCCGTAGTCGTTATAGCTATAATTGTAACTGTTGTCATAGTATGGTAAGTCATCACATTTTTTTATCTTATGAATATTCATGTATTGCTATTAATCAGTGTACTAGTGTATTTTATAGTTGATATAAGTGGGGCAGTCAGACAGAAATGTAAAACTACTGTAACACACAAGTGACATTTCGCGTAGTAAGTAAGTAGAAGCAGAGAAGTAAATAATACATGGAATAGAAAAGCTGAAATGTTTCCTACTGAAATGAAGTTACAAATGTTGCAAATGACTTAAAGAGACATTAGAAAAAAATATTTCATTATTTGTACTTTTACTACTTATACTTGATACCTTGATGTGAAATAACAAATAAGTGCTATACACAGGCATAAAAAAAATCTTAATATATTCCTATATATTTTGTGAAAATAAGGTCAGGTCCAGTGTGGTGTTAAAAACTGTTGATATATAAATAGTATGCTTAAGGTTGAATTAATCTCTTTGCAAATTAAGAATTGCCAAACTAGGTTTCTTCAGCAATTTTCAAATAAGATATAGGGATTTGATAATGTTTATACCTGTATATATCTTTTTTTTCTGGTGATGTATATCAAATCTAAGTTGTATAAAAGAATTTTTTGGAAAAACTTCACAGATAATGCCCAATTAAATATTTTCATATAAAACCTTAAAAAAAAAACGTTATATGTTATTGCAATATTAGTCAGTTTATGAATCGTGATTTTCCCTGCCAATAGCCACTTTAGCAACTGACTGTTTTTTCAATGACATTGACAATGGATTATACTCATTAAACGTAAACTATATGTATACATTGTAGAGAAAATATAAGAAAATACAATTCGCAAATTGATTATTTCTACATTTATATGTATTTCATTGTATATATGTTTGCATTTGTAACAATATGTTTATTGATGCGCCGATCGGCTGTACTATATATAAATGGTAAATGATGAATAATTATATATTTACAAATGTACATGTAGTTTGACAAAGCTATATACATTTGTAAAAATGTTGATAATATTTAAGAAATATAAAGAGTATAAATAGACATTCTTTGTAAAAGAATATTACTAGTGAAAAAATTAATATGAAAAAAAAACAAGTAATTTAGAAAATTAACATAATATTTATATATATTTTAATAGTGGGTGTGGTTTTAGACTATGTATGGGTCAGTAGCAATTGTTAGCTATTTTATATATTGAATTTGATATTTAATAACAAAAATAATAAATGAGTTACAGTTATATATATATATATGTATGTATGTATATGTATGTTTATATATATATATATATATATATATATATATATTTATGTGTATATATATATATATATATATATATATATATATATATATATATATGTGTGTGTGTGTGTGTGTGTGTGTGTGTGCGTGTGTGCGTGTGTTTGTACATATATAAAATGTGAAGTTAATGTAAAATATTTGGATACATGCATGCAAGTCTTTGAATATAGAGGGGGTATATGTGTATGTACTTAAAAACAATTTAAGTATTTCTTGTACCAGGTGTGTGTGTACTTTGTGTTTATTGTGTTTGTATGATGTCTCACCTGGACCTGTTTTGGGACCTTAAGTGTAAACAGGCATTTCTAGTGTTTTTGTTAATAAAACGTTAAAAAATAGAAACTAAAAATAAACTATACTATACTATACAATACATGCCTGGAAAATTCATGTGGAGGTTAATAAATTAAACGAAACTAACTGAACTAGGAAGGCAAACTCTCTCTTTTACAAATATTATAAACACAAATATTATTTTAGATATATTTCTCGGCAAGTTTGTGGTTTGTTTTTTGTATTAAACAAACCATGTAATTTGCATCAAGTATTTGGTCTTTCATAATAATAAGAAGGAAGAGCACCGTTTCTCCTTCTACTTATTATATCATCTGTACATTTAAAGAAGTAATGAAACTCATCTCCAATTTCATTTAAATTACATGAGATGCATTTATGTTCATGTCTATTTTGCTGCCCGTTTCTGTAGGTTATTTATGCAAGGTAACTTTCAAAATCTCAGCATGTTTTGTTGACAGCTTGGTAAGGTAACTTTCAAAATCTCACTTTTTTAAATATTATATAATTAAGCCCTTTGGCAGAATTGTATACTTAACTTCTCCACTGTTGGAGAAATCGATCATACAATGACTTACATACAAGATTTTAAAGATATTTGATATTGAAAAAGTTATGGGTTTTCCAAATATATGAAATTCCACATTCCTCTAAAATAGATTTAACAGATCGTATCCATGGTAAATTCCTCGTGTAAATAATATTATACAATGTATTTGAAAGTTTTGGCGTATTAAAACTAGCAAGTTTCCCCAGAAAGTTAACATTTTTAGTTTAAGAATGATGAGTAAGGGAAATTGTCCGGGTTCCCCATATACTCTGTAACTGGATGTGCAACTCTACTTTTAAAATATATTTACAAACCTTTTAATGTAATTTTTCAAGTAAATTAGTGTTTGAATCCTCCATATCCCACATCCGTAGAGTAAAATAGGTTGAATAATCTTGTCAAATAGTTCTATTCACATTTAAATTTAAATTGACAGTTAATTGGTAAATTATTAATTTTACACTTTGGGAGTAGACTGTACATTGCCTTAGTGGCCTTCGTCTATTGTTGTTTTATGTTATAAGTAAATGTTTTATTTCTAGAAAAATATATCCCTTTATTGCTACTAAACACCCAGATTTTAATTTTCTCTGTATTCACTCTTTTAAGATTGGTTAAACCCACCGTGATTTGCTAATTTTCTGTCTAAGAGTTTTGTGCATGTTTCATTTACATTATACTACTATCATGATTGTTTATATAAAACATAGATATACTTTGTATTGAGGTTGTTAATCAAAATCTCAATTGGTTAAAACAAATCTTGGTTTGCTAATTTATTGCTACCTGTTTTCGGAGTCCAGGAGTTATATTCATAACAAAAAGTATTTGAACTTAAATTGTTTGTTGTCAAAATGTACTCGCCAGATATGTACGTGCAAATATTGAACTGTATAATCATTGCCATGCATGTGCAATAAGGACTTTTATGCTTTTTAGCCATTGTATTCATAGATATATGAAAAGTTTGTAGTTGGTTCATAGATCGGGATAACACATAACAAAATGTACTTTCCTGTATTTGGATATCGGGATTTGGATTGTAACATGTCATATGTAGGCTAGATGTCTGCGCAAGTGTCATTTATGTGTTATACATAGTATACATTCAGTTGTAGTCAGGACAGATGTTAATAATTTACCTCAAATTTGAATTAGAATTATCTCCCTTGTTAAATTTCATTTCAGTTATGTGCGGCGAAGAAACAAGAGAAGACATGAAAAGAGAGAAAGGGAGTTGAAGGATTATTTAGATAGAGACTGGATCAGACCTCCATGTGAAACTTCACATCAGGAAACAAAACCATTTATTCTTTCTTCGTTCTATTCTCATGATTCCACAGATAATCAAGATCAGGATTTATAGCCAGCCTAGAATCATGATTTTCAACTATTGCCATTTGCCATTTCATCTACGCATCACTGGTTCTACTTTCTTAAAGAAACATTTATATTATGATATTAATAACACTCAAACCTGAAGCCCGTAGATTAGATATTATTATGTATTAATTACTAATATTACGAATTAAAAGTTTTATTTTTTAACTTAGCATTATCAACTTAAGAGCATTACGAAAGCTGGCAATCTAATTAAAAAACTTATCTCTCATCGCTCAGACCATTTTGTAAGTTTTCTAATATGTCGCTGGAGAGATCTAATGAAACACAGTTTTAATTAAGGTTCACTTGTGAGTGTGACCTCGTATGTGTTTCGTTTCGTAAATGTAGACTAATATGAAAATGCGTTTCAAAAGTATGAATTAGATTTGGCAGCTGGAAACAACAAATGCAAATTGTAGAATACCTAATTCTAAGTATGTGAGGACATTTGTTGATCTTAGGCACTGGATTGTTTATTTTGTTTTTATTTTTATCATTATCATGTAAGTTTATCGGTTATTTGATAGGTGAGATAATAATTCTTGATTAAAATCCTCTTTCATAATTGAAATTAATTATGACAGCTTTAACCAATATAAGTTATTGTACAGATCTATAATTTGGCTTTTTCGAGGTTTATATGAAAAATACTCGTGACGTCATAAATACTACACTGAGAATGTTTTACCATTTTTAGGGATGCAATTTTGAAACTAGTTATTGGAAGACAATTTCCCATTTAACACAAATATTTTATGATAAAAACCATACCTGGAATTTTAAGAAACTTTTAGACAGCATTTCTAAAGGTAAACGAGAAACAACGAGATCATTCTATTGTTTTGGAAAACGCTTATTATCATTTAGTATTACCAAAGAAGTATTTTATTTGACAGAATAGTTGCTAAGCTACGTAACTCGGATAGTTTTTCGTTCAGGCGAGATATTATATACGTCTTTTACAGATATGTTATTTTTTTTAGTTTATGTATGGATGGGTAACCAAGAATAGATAAATCACATATCGAAGTTTAAAATTTTTGATAAATTGAAGTGATTTTACACTTCCCCAATCATTTCACAAGAGTGCCTTTATACATATTTTGGGTCTGCCGTTGTCGTTTCTGCCTTTCTAGCGTTTGAGAATTACAAAAGTCATTGGTATCGACACCATAAGGCAATACTGTTCTAGAAAAAAAGACAACCCTGGAATACCACGCTATTGTGTTATGTGTCCTCATTAACAATATTTTATTATTTAATTGTTTTGGGGAAAACAAATATGGTGCCATACATGTGATATGTGTCACTTTTACTCCGTATTTTATCACATTCGACAGTTTTTGTTAGATTTTTATTTCATTGATGTTAACTACTGTATGTGTATTTAAATTAGTGCACTCATATTTTAGCGCTCTCGGGGAAAATAGACTTATGAGCGTAATTTTGAATTCGCGCAATTAATTCTATTAGTTTTGACGTGTATAAAGAATGACATGATGGACAAATTTTAGCGCTGCTCTTGAATAAGCGCAATGACTTTAGGGCGAAAATAAGTACACGTACAGTATGTTGTGAATGAAAGTAAACATTCATTATATTTTTTCCCCTCTGAGATCAACTATCAGAATTTTAGTTTTTGTTTCTTCCTCTATCCACAATTGTAGTGTTCCTATTGACTATCTTAAAGTTTTGCATGGCAAAGTCTATAAAGTGACAAAGGGAACCTTTGGTGCACCATGTCCATCCTTACCTGGAAACGCCCTCAGCGCATGACCGCTGGCGTGATAATTTTTGTCAGGTATCTTAATATAACTTTCAAATGCATCTGTCATCACTATCACTACAAAAGTCGAAATTAAATATTCTATAATTTTAACATCTTCAATGTACATTATTTTTACAAGTCTATTCGGTTGAAGATATATACAGTAACTCTATAAAAGAAACTAGAATTGGATTGTGTAGCTTGTGGATAAAATTAGAAATATATAGAAATCAAAGAACATTTTACATTTTTAAATATACTCAAGAACACATAGATAAAAATATCATATGATACTATGAGAGTTTATCATACAATTGTATCCTAGATATGATATTATATTGTTAATTATTATGTATCTGTATTTTTATGAATATTTTATGCATATTGTATATCTATTGATATATTTGATGTTATCATAGAATATCAGTATTGATACAACCTCAACATTCCTTCGTTTATGTCGGCCATGCATGTGCAATAAGGACTTTTATGATTTTAAGCCATTGTATTCATGCAGTTATTATGTATCATCATTATTTTTTTCGATGTACGAATGATACCATAATATATATATATATATATATATATATATATATATATATATATATATATATATAATATATATATATATATATATATATATATATATATATATATATATATATATAATAGTGTTTGTTATTAAAATAATTTGTTTAAACAGTAATATTCGGAGTTTATCTTGATATAAGTCTACTGTTTCCAGGACTTTGAGCAGCAAAAACGGAGACACCACTTACCAGGTTTACATTCGTATAAATATAAAAAGCAGATACCACAGTTTTAACCGTCAGGTGTTCCAAAGGACAGTATACAAATTTAGTGAACATTGTACAAACACAGACCCCAGTAGATCTAGAGGTGTGAGCAGGTATCGCGGAGTACTCAGTATCCCATTTATGTCTTTACAAACACAGTTATATACATGTGTTAAACGTACTGCATTTGACGTTTGAAGCTGTTAAGGGCGCCCCTCACATATTATGTGTGTGTAGCGTTAAAATATATTTTGCGTCAACTTGTGATCTTTGGTAATAGCTTAGTTAAAAGTCGGCAATTTTCTTTCGGAAGTCCTGTGTCTCTTACAGGATACATTGTAACTGGGTTCTCTCCCCATGTCGAAAACTGGTTGCCACGTTATGACTGAAAATATGTTGAGTGTGGCATAAAACACCAAAACAATGTAAAAACAAACAAACGACTTGATGAGTTAAATATAGTACTACACCGACTAGAATTAATATAAATTACCAAACAAATCGACATTTCCTTGTACATTTTATATAGTTAATCTAAGGAGTTCGCAAAGCCCCGAAAGTGGTACGTATGCCTCTCCACTTTGAAGCAATGATATGGGGGAGCAATATATATTCAAACAATGTGATACATTAGCAAATAGAAGCATTTTATGAAAGAAAGGGTGAAGAGAATAATTTACCGATTCAGTAAAAGAGGATATCAGTTTAAGATATGATATGATTTCAACATGACCTGATGGAATTTTTAGTTTCAAATGCATGATTATATGTCAAATTGTTGTTATACTGAACGATCTTACACATTCATATTTTATATATATATATATATATATATATATATATATATATATATATATATATATATATATATATATATATATATATATATAGTGTGGTTATTTAAATTTAATGAAATTCCATGGAGTGTATAAACAAATGAAGGTTTTAAAGTATACAAGTATTATCTTGCTTGATATTTGGTTCTATTTTTGTACGTATACACGTAAATAAATATATTAGCAATATTGCTTATTTGGCAGTTTGTCAATTGCATTTTGAACCAAACGTCGGGTAAAAGATTTATCCAATTTAAAATGTTTGTTTCACAAAAATATAAATAACAACATCTACTTTGGATTTCTCCAAGAAAAGTTCTCACCCATACATAAATTTATTAGTTTTAACATTTCAAAGGTTTCGTATATATATCTGCACCACACCACAAAGGATCCATTGTTTTCGCCACCATGTAAATACATGTACATGTAAGCACCAGACAATCATTTTTGTCATAGAACACGTTATTCTGCGAACTCATTTGTGTTAAAGAAGTGGGTATACACATTATGTTAAGCGTGAACATCCTTCATGTATAATAATATTTACTGCTCCGCAGATAAACTACTTAAAAATCAGAGAAACACGTTGTTAAAGTGTTAAGTGTTTATCAAATATGGTAAATTGATAAATTCGATAATCCATTTGCATTTTCAGTCTAAAAGCAAGCAAATTTCAGGGGCAAATAAATATTCTATGATAGCACTGCTTACAAAATAAGTGTTGTTTTTCATTTCATGTGCCATTAACACGATCAAAATATTTAAAATATTCAATAGCTCCACTATGGTTGAAATTAGAGTGATGACTTTCACGTACCCAACATAAGTTGTTTATGCATGATTGCATATTGTTATTAGCTTCGCTTTATAAACTTATTGATCCGCTGCTTCTTTACCAGTGATATAAACATATATATAGATAGATAGGTGGACGGAAGTAAACTTGCCTATCATGTTAGAAAACACATATACATAGATTATTTATTTCTTGTAGATCGAAATTTTAATTCTTACCGCCAAGGTAGAAACCGTATATGCAGAGGATGAACTTAGATGTGATCATTGTGATTTTGGTGGGATTGTGTCTGACTTCCTCAGGTTAGTATAAATTTTGAAATGTTAGTTTTAGCTGAACAATTGAACATATTATATGTATTATGGAAATGTACAATATGTATGATAAAGCTGCAAATTGTGTTGTGTTAGAAGAGGATGAAAGTGGATGTATCAGTATTGTCTCGTCTTTAATATGTAGATTACTAGTGCCTAATCATACCTGCGTAGAACCGGGTACTTTATGTTTTCCTAGAGCAGTAACACAACTCTAGCACGCCTAGTGTTATATATTGTCTGGGTACCATTGCTGAATTAAACAGTATGTCTTCGTATGTACACTTATTTAAAAAGTTACGCCCTCTTATGTACCACTGCCCGGAGCCGTAAACGCACATTCATTTTGTTGGAAGTTATTAAAATATTGTGTCGTTGTAATATTGTATAAAAAGTACATTCTGTAAAGTACTTTGATTAAACTATAACTGAATATGTAAACAACACTCCAATTTGTTACTTCAATATAAAGCCTTTTAGTCTAACATTATAATGGTTATTCAAATAGATCTGTCAAAATGTTTTTCATCAAGCGGTATCAAGACACCTCATATTATCACCGGAACAAAACCTTATAGGTCATGATATACAATTTCATCCCAAAACACAAACTAATTTTTAACATATGACCACGATTTTGGTATTATGTTTATAATATTTATTTAAGTTCATTTCAATAGTTTTCTCATCTTAATACCACGCTAAGATGTATATATATATAGCATTAGGACCCTGTCGCAGAGTAATTGCAATACATGCCCTGAAAATGGTTTCTTTCGATCTTAATGATGGATATTGGCAAACAATCTTGATACATTTATCACATTTTATCTTAATTTTAGATATTACACAATATTGGCATCTTAATGATAAAAAACATGCAAACAGTCCTATCAATAATTTACTCATTACATATTTTTCTGGATTTTGATAGATTCGTAGTATTGGCATTTTAGTTACTAAAAGAATATTCCCCAATTTTTAGTGGCGAAAACGAAGTGATATGCCCAAACTTACACAAAGCTATATATATATATATATATATATATATATATATATATATATATATATATATATATATATATATATATATATATATATATATATATATATATATATATACATACATTGTTGTACATAGTCAGCGAACAGTTATTTTAAAAAGGTTATTAACTCATTCGTATGCGAAATGTATCCTCTTTAAACCTGATTTGGTACCTTGAAAAAGGAAAATGCATGACATAAATTGAACAGTCGATATTCATATCTAGATTTTGAATTTCTTATTATTACTTCATGCATGAACAATATAATAATTCACTTTGTGAAATGCTAAACGTTTTGTATGCGGGTAAAGGGGGCAATCACATGCCATAGCAATACTTGACAGTATCCATAGAAGAATATGTAGATGTTCCGATATTAAGTTCAGAGTTTACGGTACAAATTTATTTATTTATATAATTTCATACAATTAATACATCATCTGGTCTGAGATAATAGTACTGTTATTTTCATGCAGGAAGTATTTTCCTCCTTTGAATTCGCGTTCGAGGTGTCTCACGGTTAACGCAAATTAAAAGTAATCTACAGTAATAAGTTTGTCAGATGATTCCATTAGTCAAGCTAAGTGAATAATGAAGTACAAAGTCATGATAAATTTAGAATATCTATCTAAAGTTGGAGCTCAACTGACAAAGTCTATTTGACAGAAACGATCGTCTTGAGCATTATGTTTATAATATTTAATAACAAACATGGATAATAGTTGATGTTTTCTCTATAACACTTTTTTAAAGTTTACTGATCGATTGATTTATAAAGAAAAACAATTCCCTATAGACCTACAACAAATCGGAATGAATTGATTGGCTGATAATGATAGAAATAAAATTCTAGACAATTGAATCGCCAATTAAATGACTGACACGTGGCTCTCAATGTGTATATATGACATTAATTGTGACGTCATAATCATATAAATGTTTGACGGGTCATTTAATTATGACATCATTTTAGACACGACTTTTCACTACAAGTCAATTATTATTTTAAAATAATTCTAAAAAGCCTGTTTACAAAACTCAAACGTACACAGCCTTCTTTTGTTATAGGAAATATACGATGGTGTTCAATATCTCATACTATAATGGATCATATAATTTGTTAACCAAATTGAATATTATTAAGGTGATATCAAAATAAAGACTGAACTAATATCAGATTTCATTATCTTAAGTTCCAATTCTAAGACAGTCATCGTTTTACAGTGGGTACTGTTAGATGGATTTGGAAATACATTTAGGTTTATTATTTGGCCTTGTGTTATACCACTATTTTCTTTATATTAAATTCGAGCTCAACTGATGATTGGCAGAAACGATCGCCCTGGGCATGATATATTTGTATTAGTCTCCCTTGAATATGCCATAAATAACATTACATGTGAATGAGTGTCTGGAATGTGTCATAAAGGGCACCATCTTTAATGGAGCAAATAGAAATGTTTCATTCCGCCGGAGAGTCGAATGTTAACAGAGCTAATTATACCGTTTTTGAAGCGTATTGTAGCAACTTGAGAAACATTTAGTAAACAGTTCGGCATAATTTGCTGAAACTCCCCACAATTTTAGATGACAACGCGATGTAGGTCTGAGTTTCCTTGTGTTAAACGTGCAATTTTTACACATTGACTACACAATTTCTGTATATTTCATATCAGCAAATTGACGACATAAGGTGTCAACTTCATGTTCCATGTAAGTCCAAAATCACGCACACAAAGGGTTTTTCCCCCTTTTACAAAGGTTTAATGTTAAGAAGGTTCTGAACATGATGTGTTTTGTAGGAAAATTCCAACCGGCAGTAAATTTTGTGGCTATATTTGCTGGTGTGTGACGTTATTTTGCTGGTTTCATTTGCAGACTAGCACCCAGCCTTGTTTTCAGTGGAATGGATATCGATCACTTCTACAGATTTAATTTATTTATTCATGTATTTGTATTCGTGGATTATGTCACGCGGTCGTACTTCGTAACAGCGTCTACGAAAAAAATCGGTACGTAAACAAAATAGATATTTTATCTATTAGGTATTTGCCGGTAATTGTCATTCTTTAGAACGATTTTCAAACTCAACTTCATCCGCTCCACGGCATATACGCGAGAGCAAACGACAACCATTGCTCCTTTTCGTTACATATAATCGCACATAACCCTTAAGGTTTCGCAATTCAATGTAGTTATACTATGTGTACGAGTCTCTGGAATATGTCACAGAAATAGCTACTGGATGTGCCATTATTTCGTAGTTGAGCTTTTTTGTCTTCTGTTAAAGGATTAAAAGTTCCTAATGATGGTGATGATGACTCTTGTTCCGACTTAAAACACGATGGATCAAATCGTCGGCATTCCAACAGATCATGCACAAATAACGACGACTGCCTGGATACAGAAAAATGTTGTAGCTTTAATTCGCAGATGTTCTGCGTACCTAAGATAAGTAAAAGTACGTTCTGTAGATTTCATATCAGTAAAACGATTAAAATATGCATCCGTAAACATTTCTAAATTGTATTATTATCTGAAACCGACCTATCCATTATAACTAATCATTGCTAAACTTATACTTTGCAAATAGATTTGTTTGCATTAAAAGTTTCAAATATGTAGATCTAATGTTTTATGCACAAAAAGGTTCTTTAAAAATTCCGGATTGCAAAAAACTGGGAAATGAAATCTAGTGTAAACAATGGCCGGGTTAACTTTGATATACTTTCATGGATGCAAGGAATATCATTCGTCGGCTTTTGGCAATATACTTGTATGCATATGTTAAAAACTTTCTACCGTGATATACCTTTTAATTACTTTTTAATGAAAGTTTTGGTAAAATCGCAGGATCAAAATGACAGGCTGTTTCTCTTGAATGGAATCATTCTTTTTTCCCCTCCAAGACGGCGACATGGTATATTAATACAGTTTGTAGTTTTGGTTCCCCAACAATATTTATTTTCTGTATTTTTGTCTGGTTCCATTTCTCCTTTTCACCAGTTACTATACAACTGTCGCTCGGAAATATTCATATATTTTCATCAAATACAAGAAATTTTCACCAAGATTCAACCTTACCGGAAAGTGCCAACTTGAATACCTAAATGATATATCGTAATATTAAATTTGAATATTCTGGGATTATGATTATTTCTTTGCAAAATGATATTAAGTACTATTACTGTGCTAATTTTCGCCAGGTCTCACTGACGGCAATGAGGAAAAGGAATCCAAAGAAGAAGATGAGGAAGAAGACGATTATCATCAATGCAAGATTCATTGTCCATGGTCAGTTGGTCAAGTTTTTGTGTTGCTGGTTTGTGTATCTGGAGCCGTCATAAGTTTCACGTTTCTCGCCTGGTGAGTTTTTTTTCTTCTAAGGATTTTATGCATCTATCATGATCTCAATATTTTGTTGCAATTAATTTTTTCATGACACTGAAATTGACTCCATACATCGGTTTGGCTACAGAAAATATATCGTGCTCACTCCAATTCAATTGTTACACTTCCAGTCTTCACTAAGCTTGTCATCGATAATCGGACATCGTTTTACACCGATGCTCACTACAATATATCTCTTGAGTAGCTATAGATCAGAACAAGCCAGTGTTACAAAAACAGTGAACGGTCTTTTGTGAAACAATCAGTTGCAGATTAACTTTAATAATTAATTGAGAATCGTAACAAAATCATTGTACGGTCATATTAAAATAAACTCCTATGCATTATTTCCTAGGTTGATCAGGAGAAAATTGAATGACAACACAAGAGTGGGTGATATAAAAAAAATACACTTCAACACAGGGTTGAGTGATGTCGAAATAAAACCAGCAAAAGAGAAATCGGATCCAAACGTGAAGGCAGTGCATCAAAATTGGATTTCTGCTGGCAGCAAATTATCGCCTCCTGACATCATCGATGCCCCACCCGCTTATACACCTTTTCCAGACCCTTCTGACAAGACAAAGTACTAAACTAACATCTCTTTCTCTCTATATTATTCATTGACCATCCAGTGTAATATGTATTTTGTCCAAGACAAACGATGCTATGCATAGGTACATTGAAACAGATATTAAAAGATGGTTAATTTCGACCTGACAATATATTAATTCTGTGTTCTTTGGAGATCGAATCAGTAAATTGTCCCTTTATTAGCAGAACTGATCCTTTATCCAGATTTCATTTGGAAACTTCTGCAGCAGAAGTAACCTTTAATGTGACATTTTTCAATTACTCATGACAATTGTAATACGCATGTGAATGCGATATATCCCAGGGAACGAGCAGCTACATATATCAAGTGCATGAGCTTGGTACATAGAAATTTTACTTAATGTAGACGTGGACTGCAAATTGATATCTAATCTATATGAAAGACGGGGTGATTTTGGATTGTGTATCGACACCCCATATCTAAGAAACAAAACCCTTTTATCATCTACACAAGATGTTTATGTCTCACAAACAATCCGATTTGCTAGAGCTTTTTCAATGAACATTCATTTTAAATTCAGAACTAAGCTATTTTGTGATATTTGTTATCACAAGGATATTGAAAATTGAACTGAAATTCGCAAATTTCAAGTTTGCAATTACCATATTTTATTCGCTGAAAAATTGCCAGACCTATTTGTTCAAAAGTAGTGGTTGAATCGCCCACACTGATTTTCACCAGTTGACCTAATTGGTTTTGGTTTGATTTTTATTTCGGACTCAAGATTGATGAAGTAACGGTCAAGAAATGATGCTTACTCAATTATAACACCTTATCCCCTGTGGTTTTTTCGGAGTCCCATGTTTGTATATTGTCTTCGGGTATTCCTGGTGGTATCTGTACTTTATTTGTACTGTATGTATAAATATATATATATATATATATATATATATATATATATATATATATATATATATATATATATATATATATATATATATATATATATAGTTAAAAATTGTTAAAGTTCCGTATAAAAGTCCATTATAGTAAAAACTAAAACGGATCAAGATAAATTCTTTTGCACTATTGCTTTCACTTGTATTTAGATCATTTTAAATGCACTTGAAGATCTGAATATAGATGAAAGAGCTAGTGCAAAAGAATTTTTCTTGATCGTTATATATATATATAAACCATTTCAATACAATTAACATTTGTTATTCAATCATATCGATTTTTAAAACATGAACATCATTTTCTTGATATCAATAATTAATGGTATGATAAGTATCTAAACTGAAAGTCGGTGGTCCAGTTGATCTTCCACTGCGACGTTCAAACAGAGGACTTAATGTGGTGAATGTTCGCTACAAAACACGTACCTGCCTGCCATTGTGTATTCATCATGCATATACTTGTGACAGTACGCCTATAAATATTGCATTGGTTATGTAATTTTTTCTTGGAAATATTCTAAACCTGCATGTAATTTTCAACCTTGTAAAGACAAAATCATAATAATACTGAAATAGGATTGTTAATGAAAAACTTTACTATTATGGTTACATAGTGCTGGACACTTAAAAAGAAGAAGGACACCTGTCAATATGGTAATATAATCTGGAACTGATGTTGGCAACCTAAACAAAAATGACAAATAACACAATATTTTCCATAAAAGACATAAACTGAATGGTAAATTCACATCAAGAAGTAAATTAAGTTGTTCTTTGTGACAAAATTAATTTAACAGTCATGTGTTTTTGTGTCAGCTTCACATTGTCTGGCATCTTTTGTCCCTCTGTCTGTTTCCATTTTAACAAATATCATTACTTTTTTATTTTATATGATACTGCTGTGAAACTTACAGGAAAGTTTCATTGTGATGAGGTGCATCTTACAATGAAGATCGAGGTCATGTTTAAGGTCACATTCAAGGTCAAATGGTGGTACAGTCTTCTCTTAAAGATTTTTTTGTTTAAAATACCTAATTTCGGCATACTCCAATGTATTTCTTTGCTATATACCCACAACTTGTTTTATTGGCTCTAAATAATTGTTAACCATTCTGAATTGATCATTTACAGAAAAAAAATTAATGATTAAATTTTTTACAATGACCGAATTTAAAAATTTGGTATTTTCGGAGTCACAGTTTTCAACCTTTCATCCTCTTTATCCAACATGTCTAATATTAGTTTTGTTTAAAAAAATTATTTTAATAAGGAAGAAGAAAGTTGATGAAAAGAATCAAAATTCTGGAAAGGGGCATAACTGTTGCATATGTAAATATCCCTGGTATACCCACAAATGTGCCAGATTATTCAATCTATTAATTCATACATTCATTATGAATAAGTATGCAAAAAATAAGAAAAATTTGATGATAAGTTTTTTTTATACCCCAGGGTACACTTCTTCCCCTTAATACATGATCCTATTACACTGGAGTTCGATACAAAATCAGAAGATTCAATGCTGAACATTTTGTAGCTAAAAACATCTACCTGCTTCCATTTACTTTATATGTCAATGGCAGTCAACAGCTATATCATTGCTTAAAGTTCGATATGTATCATGGCCACGTTCGACAGGTGTTTTTAATATGTACTTGATTCTTGATTACTGTATTTGTTACAATATATACGCGCCATACCTCAGACCTGTTTTGTAAATATATTTGTATTACTATATTACATTGATAGAATTTGTTAAGTAACAAATGTTAGTTACTATAATCAGAAGTGATATATTTGTACTTTTTTAAGATAATTTTTCACGTTATATTAAATATTTGAATGTAGTGTTTGTCTAAATGTAACTTGTCTGTCAGTATAATGCCAATATGTATCGATCCTTTCGTCTCGTTCATTATCAATAAAAATAATCATCATATACTATGTCATAACTTTGTAAACCCTAATTTCTATATAATTTCCCGTCACTTGGTGTCCGTCGTCAATAAATGTTTTGTAAACCCTAATTTGTATAGAATTGTCCCAGACAGACAGACAGACGGGACAGACAGACAGACAGACAGAGATAATACATTATGGTGTCGTTGTCTTGTGACCATCTATTACAATAAGTACTGTATACAGGAAAATATTCGCACCGTTTTATTTTCGCTCCTTCTGCTCTCATCGTCAGTGGGCGAATTTAACACTGGACGAATTTAAAACAGTAATCCTTTTTCAATAATTGCACAGAGAGTTTATTATATATTTCATTATATTACATTATTTTAAAAAAACCCAACTTTATTGTAATCATGAAGTAGAAATGCACAAATATTAATCGTTAAATAAAACTTAGCAATGAAATATAATCATATTGTAAATTGGAATAGTAACGAATCTTAGCGAATTTAAAACGGGGCGAAATTGTTTGCAATGTAACAGGGCGAAAGTAACACAGGGTATAAAACCCTGTATACAGTTAAATTATATTAGGTATGGATAAAAACTATAAACAGTCCCCGAGGGTATATATAAGCCTAGTACCTGGTATTTCGGTACCAGCTGATAATCTTATACTAAAGTAATCTTTGGCACTGATAAACTTTAAATTTAAATTCTGAAGTTTTGAAAGCTAAGAAAGTTCTCTTTCTACAGTGGTTACTCTTAGACGGATTTGGCTATACACTTAGATTTATTTTTTGGCCTTGTCTTATACCACTTTTCCTTTAGAAAACTTTTTGTAAAATTGGAGCTCAACTGATGAAGTCTAATTGACAAAAACGATCGTCTCGAGCATTTTAACTTTGGTATTATGTTTATGATATCAGAAAGAGGAGAGCACGACGAACCCATTGAATATTGTAACACATGTAACCGACTCTAGAACTAGACTAAAAATCGCTTTGAAAATAACACTTATAAAACTCAATCATTTTAGGATGAAGTTTGAGGATTTTACGAATTTACTTGGTACCATCGTAAACTTGAAAGATTCAACTATCTTTCCATTACAGTGGACACTTCCAAAAAGCTAAATTGCCATTGACTCGGTGAAATTAAACAACGCAAATTCTTACGCGAGAAAAAAAACCTCGATTTATATCGGAAAATACACTGGATTTAAAACGTTTTGGATGAAATAAACACTACCAAGATAAAATACAGAATTTTCCCTTTTATTCCATACTTCATAAACAAATTTGGGACATAAAATATACATCCTACAAGAGTCTGGAATTACGTCAATTATATAGAGCCGCAAAGCGTTTTTTAAAACGTCAGTGAGCTTGTGGTTGATATACAGTATCTCGTTGCTGTCACTGGTATACAAATGGTTTTATTTCAAAAGATTGAAAGATTCGGTTGAACGTTTCTGTTCTGTTATCTAGGTCTACCAAGATAAATTGACACGTCTGTACAAATACAACGGAATTACATTAGACTGTAAGAGGGTTGACAGGCACGAAATATTATAGCTACAGTAATGTATGGAAACATAGAAAGGAAATTTTTTTTACCTGTACATCACTATTCTTGGAAAATAGTTCGAACAGTTACCTGATATGCCAATTCATCTTGGTGGATCTAAATTATCGATTTATCCAGACAGGAGACTGCAAAACGATTTAACGAAAACATAATTCAACTAAAAAGAATTGATTTGCTTTAAGTCGTATAAAATGCATTTTTATAGTTAAGATATTTAAATAGCCAACTGCAATTCGAAACTAGGAAGAACTGTTTTTGCAAACTAAAAATGTCTCCCCTCTACTTTATCCTGCTTTAATCGGCTCTTACTCTAAGATGGCAATGAACATTACCTATGCAAGGAATATTTGACCCATTCATTTATATACTTCATTCAAATTCTTCTTGCCACAAAGAATGTAGAATAAATTCGCCCACTGACGATGAAGACGAAAGGGGCGAAAATAAAACGGGGCGAATATTTCCCTGTATACAGTATACAATTGAGGGATTTAATATCAAACATATGTAAGGTAAACTAGAAAGGTGAGGAAAATTCACAAAATATACCCCTTGCTTCCAAAAGTTTCCTTATGATGATAGGTGACACACTGCCACGCGGTGATACACCTACATACCAAGCAGTATAAGCGCAAATAAACAAAAGTAACAATTTGGACAATAAATACTATGATTTCAATTATCTTTTACCTTGACGTCAAATGTCAAGGTCAAATGGTGGTATTGGTGGTAAGTGACACACTGCTGCATTTTGATATACATTTACATGTATACCGATTCAGAACAGTAAAAGCCTACATCAAAAGACAAAAACGTTACAATTTGGACAAAGTAATTTTATAATTTTAATCTTAATCTGATCTTGAGGTCAATGGTCAAGGTCAAATATATTTGGTAATATATGATCAGGTGACTGTCTCAAGTTTAGACACCTATATATCAAAGGACATAACATTAAGACAAAAGAAATAAATTTTACAGCTCAAACATATTTCAGTATGAGTTGACCTTGAGTCAAAGATGAGGTAACATGAACTTAAATTGAATGCGATACACTGCCACATGGTTATACGCCTACATACGAAATAGTATAAGCCTAGGTCAAGGACAAAAAAAGTTAAGGTCAGGAATATTTTCACTTAGAAGAAGAAATTGTATAAAACAATATGTCTCCCTTCAATGTTACGAAGGGAAGACCCTGATAAAAACAAGTTATAGGACATACAACGACAAGAGGTCCAGGGGGACTTAAGTCACCTTGAGTAAGACGTTATGTATCATGGATACAAATTTTCCAAAAAATAAATTGATTTATATACACAACGTGACACATTTTTTATAGAACCATGACCTTGAACTTTGACCAACATAGATATGAGAACCAAAACATACATCGTTTATGTTTAATATTTGGTGCATTTTATCATATTTAACATCACTTATATTACTCGCGTGTACTGATAATGTACACATACATTAATTGCTACTTTGTTACCTGTGAAATCATCATTAAATTAATTTTGCCGTTTTTACTGTAACACCTGCTACCTCCACCCGTGTCTTATCCTTAAATGCGCCATTTAACTATTTAATACCAGCTAGTAATATCACTCTTTTATGGGGCGCCGTTTTACTTTTTAATACCAGTTAGTGATATCACTCTTTCGAATAGGTGATATCACTTATTCAAATGATAAGTTATATTACCAATTCGAATGGGTGATATCACCCATTGTAATACCGAATAAGTGATATCACCTATTTGAATAAGTTATATCTCCTATTTGAAAGAGTGATATCACCTTATACGAATAAATGATATCACTTATAAAAACGAATAAGTGATATCACCTATTCGTATAAGTGATATCACTCTTTCGAATAAGTGATATCACTCTTTCAAAAAGGAAATATCACTTTCTACATTTTATAGGTGGCATCACCTATTCGAATAAGTGATATCACCTATTCGAATAAGTGATATCACCTATTCGAATAAGTGATATCACTTTACAGAACGAATAAGTGATATCACTTATTCGAATTAATTATATCATTTATTCAAATTTGGAAACGGTAAAAACCTTATGCTTCCCATTTCTTCCATAAATGTAGATCTGCAGTGAGTATCACTAGGCCTATATCTATGGAAGAACAAAGCGCAAAGGACGATATTACGGTATCGTGATAAAAGCGCAGCGCTGCAGAATCGGGATCGTCTCCCGTGTCTGTTGTAGGATTTGGGCGGATTTCAGCATTCAAAGCAGACAGAGCCGCCAAAACTATACCGTCGACTCCCACCATTTTGAACTAGGGTCCGATTTCCACACAAAATTGTTTTAAAAGTGATTGAACTTAAAACTTTGGACCAGATGAAATAAATAATTTATAATGCCCAAGATGACACAAGTCATATTTTTGTTAGACCCAGGAATATATTTTATTTTGGTGTAGGGAGCATTCAATGACATTGATTTATAAGTGATATAGGTGATATCACTTTACAAAACGAAAAGGTGATATCACTTAGTCGAATATTCGAGTAGGTGATATCACTCATTCGAATAGGTGATATCACTCATTCGGATAAGTGATATCACTTAAGAATTCATAAAAGTGATATCACCTAATTGCATAAGTGATATCACCTATTCGAATGAGTGATATCACACTATTCGAATAAGTGATATCACATATTCGAAAGAGTGATATCACTAACTGGTATTAAAAAGTAAAACGGCGCTCCAAATAAATTATTCTGTAGCTGCAATTGTCAAACAATTAAATACTCAAAATAGAGTGTCAATTAGTTTGTTTTACTTATTCCAACCCTTTCCACAGTTCAAAGACTGTCACGTTTCAGTGAACACAGCTTGTAGTGTCCTGACAGTCTGAATGCAGACTTCAACTTCACAGCGGGGTGCCGAGATAAGAGACTTTGTTATGCAGTTTCTGACTGTCTTGAATCCCAATGCTATCGTAACGTGAAAGATCATTATTTTGTGACTTGGTCATGTATACAGTGCACTACGCACACAACAGGTCACATTTGTTCGGAGTAGACCTCTAGAAAGTTAAAATACGATGAATCGAAGTCGGAAAACTTCACAAAGTTAGATCGGCATTCCAGATTATCATAAATAAAGTTTCAGATTCCAACTGCACTTCCGAAATACGTAAAAAGATGATAAAAGTTGTTAAACCCGTGAAGGAGATAATGATTTAACGTGTACATGGATACGAAATAGTGGCAATGCTAGCGCTTCCTGTATCTTCGAATCTCTTTATTCATACGACAGAAGATAGGAACATTTCATATACAGATGTAAACTACTCACTGACAAATTATTGAAACAGGGTATCGAAAACCGCGTTTGATGTCAACGTTCTGCAAATTTTACAGTCGGTATAATAGTATTGTTTGCTATTACTCTTTTTCATTGGGTGAATGTTGAGTTGCCTTTTCGTTGGCGATTCTTGAGAAGTTTATACCAATTGTGACGAGGATTCATTCCTCACGTATTTCATTTGGATTTGACTGTGGACTCGGGGCAGGTGTGACCGGTCGACAGAGAATGCTTACTCCTCCATGACACCTGATCCCAACTCTTGGTTTCCGGAGGTCGGTGTTTGTCCATTTTTGCCGGATTTGTATCCGTATCCTGGATTTATTAATTTTATAAATCCATAGGCGTATGTAAAAAATACATTAACTAAGATAAAAACGCAATTTGTAGTGACTAATACGAGCTGCCAGTCGTTACCCAGGGTTGGTTTATGACCATTGTGGTCTAATATGATCCCTAACTAATAAACAAGAAGTATTGAGGTCCTATCCGAGTACCTAACTTATAAAGAAGAAGTAATGAGGTCCAATCTGAGTCCTAACTGAGAAACAAGGAGTATTGTGGTCCGATCTGAGTCCCTAACTCATAAACAAGAAGTATTGAGGTTCAATTTGAGTCCTAACTCATAATTAACAAGAAGTATGATGTCTAATCTGAATCATGAACTTATAGGCAAGATGTATTCCCGTTTGTTTATACGAGGTTGTGTACCGGCGACGTATACTCTAGTGTGCACAACAGATTTACTTAGTCCTATGAGAAAGAACTACAGATTCACTGGTGGATTTAGAAGGGGCATGGGGCACACGCCCCTGCTAAAATTGCCTCTTTTTAAATTGAAAATAGTAAAAAAAAAAGTTTAAGGGATGTAATACTGTCAAAAACTGTAACCAAATAAAAACTTGACCTAAATACTCCCATGACGTATCTGTATGCCAAATTTTATTTCACTTTCTGCACCTGTTGCAGAGATATTGAGCAGAAACTGAATTATTGGAAATTTTCTAAGTTCAAGGGGCATAACTCTGTTGTTTGATGGTAACCTAATAAGATCTTGACCTTGTCTTCTCATGATGTATCTGTATGCCATACTTCATTTCAATATGTGCACCTGCTGCAGAGATAATGAATGGAAACTTGGAATATCAACAGCAGCAAAGCAATATGCTCCTCCTTCTACATCGAGGAGCATAAATAACAAAGCCCTGTCTCCTTAGGTTAAAAAGATTTAGGCCTTGTTAAAGTTTTTGATAAGGTGTTCAAAGCCCAAGGTCACTATGTCAAAAGCTATGGTATGGTATTAAATGCTCTGGTCATAAGAAATTAATATACAATTCATGAATGTGAAATATCAAAGCCCTGTCCCTTGTGGTTCAAGAGATATAGGCCAGGTTGAAGTGTTGTCTACAAATGCTGTGGGGTATGACATATAATGTATAAGCTCTTTGGACAATCATCCAAGCTTAAAAGAACATTTAAAAACTGAAGTAACAAGATGTGTTTGTGAAACACAAATGCCCCCAGTCCAAACAAAGTTCTATGCTGGCAAATACTGCAATGTCCTACATTATGAATCCACTCCACCCCAGGGGGCATGTAATGTCGGTGAAGTGTGAGCTACTGAGCAACTCCTAGATGAACTAAAAGTCTAAGTTTGGTTATACTGTATCATAATCCAAACTTGAAATATTGCACTTTATATGTAAGTGGGACAGAATTCCAGACAGACATTTTAATCCAAATACTAGGTGCCCCCGACGGACCATTCAGGCTGGGAGCATAAAAACAGAGAGAGAACTGCTTGCCTAAAACTACACGATTCTGAGATTACATCAACCTGATGACACAAACCAAACCATTCCATAGCATTCTTCATTTAGAAACAACCAGATTTTTAATATACAAACCTCCAGAACATGCAGAAGCCAAAGACTCTTGCATAGTAAGTTAGTAACATGCATACATGTATGGCTGTTAAAACATTGTTTGTTTGATGTTGCCTGCCCATGCCTTCCAAGTGTGGGTGGGTAGGTAGGCAAATTATTCTTTTTTTCAAGAAAAGGAAATCATATAAAGCAAAATAGGTCTACTTTTAGTTAATAACTGCCCCATTCTCTGTATACATTTTAATACAATGTAAATTCTGACATGTACAGTTAATGTGAAGAAAGATTGATATGTGTATCCATGTACATGTATATATCATTAGCTCACCTGGTCTAACGAGGAATTTCAAGATTGTATTTCAAGCGTGTAAACATCTTAAAAAAAACAAGAAAATTCAGATAGGTTGATGGAAGTGGACCAGAAAAAAAAATCTGGATACAAAAATTGTGAAAAATTAAATTGGGCGACAGCATTTTGGGTAGGTAGACAGACAAAATCAAACAATTAAACTTCTATTTAAGGCCTTATCCCACTTTAAAATCCTTTCAGAGGTTTATCATGTTGGCAACTATGGATTCCAAGTGATGAAAAGTGTAGAATACACTTTATGTTTATATGAATATTATTTCATGTAGTTTGAGTTTTAATAGTAAAAAAATCGTATCTATATACCCATTAACATGTCTGGTCTTAAATTATGTTCAATGAGTTTTAACCATGGAGTTTTGGACAATAGCTGACCACTGCAAAGAACTGGTCCTTTGTTTTCAAACATTACCAATCTGTTTGTCATTTGTTTGTAGCCTATTTGTTATCCCCGCCGTACAAAAATTTATATACTCATCCAGCCTATGCACCAAACATCATTCTGGTCAATGTACTGACAAGTCATTTGGATAATTTAAAAAGTACAACATGACGACAAGAAGTGCAATACAATTATTGATGCATCTATGTTTGAATTTGATTTTGAAGTGTTTTACCCCATACTTAATTTATATGGTGGTAGTCAGTTTGTAATGGTGGATAGACAGAAACAAATTACAATAGAATGTACCCCGAAGGAAACAACCAGTCTTCTGCAAATAAAATGACAAACTCTCTCACAAAATCAGGTGAGGGCCAAGTGGGACTTAAACCTAATCTACGCTGCCAGGAAGTGAGAGACGTCATGGTTCAAAGTGCGATGCGTTAACTGCTCAATTATGGAGTTACCTGCATATCCATTTCTTTTGAAAGGTCGAGGTCATGAGATCAACATTTCAATAGAAATCACTTGCATCTACAAATATTTAATGGACAAAACTACCTTTTTCAAATTTCAAAACAATAGCAAAAATCATACTTAAGGCTATGAAAATATGGAACAATTTTTTATTGTACACTAGTACATGCATAATTGTAGATGTCTAGTATGCATATTTATATTCTATATATCAATACATTATTAAAGTAGTATCACAATTAACAGGTATAAAAATGTTATACCCTAGTTCTCATATTGTTCACCAATAAAACTAGGTTTGATCTTTATCCACAAGTTAATGTTAATTTCTTCTTTTTTCTGTATGATTGGTGTGTAAGCAGTGTTTGAATACCCAGTTGCTGCAATAGTGAACAAGCAACAAATCTGTCAGATATCATCAAAAGTGGGTTCATATTTGCTATCACACAAATCCAACTGACGCATTCCATTTCTCATGTACAACTGTATACTTCCTAAATGATGATGATAAATTAATCTCAACTGAATCTAATGTTTTTGGTAGTGAAGCAACTGAAAACAGGAAGAATATACACAATTGCAGTTTGTAATGTTATTATCAGTTCGTGAGAGCCACTAGTGCTTCTACAACATCTCCTTTGTGTTCTCGCAATTTTCTTTCTGCCAAAACACGCGAAATTTCCATTTCAGTTATTATAAGATCAACGTCTTCTTTATTTATTTTCACTTTTGCCAGTTCCCTTTCTCTTTCCTGTCTTTCGGCACGCTCTTTGGCTTTCCTGTCACTCATGGCTTTCATTGCATCCCCTATGCTCTGGGCTGATATTTCTGCTTCCTCTACATAATCAGTAACTTTCTCAAGATCTCTTGCACCTGAATCGTGCTTTTTCGTCTTCATTTCTTTGTTTTTCTCCTCCATATCGGCTTGCGAGTCATCCTCGTGGTTCGCCATGTTTCCAAGTAATTTAGAGAGTGCGAGAACGGGCGACAACTCTTAAAATAAATTATGCTATCCCGTGCCCGTGATGTCATACTATACACCAGAATAAATGATTAAAAATGAATAATAATAATAATAATAATAATAATAATAATAATAATAATAATAATAATAATAATAATAATCACCTTCATCACTAGACTGGACATAAATGAATACTGTGAATATCCAAGTCATCTGCAAATCATCTCTATCAAGCAGCCCGTGACAACACTGATTGAGAATAAATTGGAAAACTTCTTGGATGGTATTACCTTCAATTGTTAAGATAAAAATATTATATTATCCATGCATATTTCATATGGTAGTTGGTCAAAATTGCAAAAAGTTTTTAAAAAATATATGAAAAATTGAACTTACAGTAATTAAATAGCTCATAATATAGGCCTAACTTCCATAACCCAAATTTGAATCATGCATATGTATGATTCAAATTTGGGTTATGGAAGTTATTTAAAGCTGTTTTTGGTCAATGTAAGAACTTTTTATCTATAGTAACAGCAGCAATCTTGGATAAAGGATGGGGTTACAGAACATCATTTTAATCTAAAGGAGTCTACCCAAAGACCAATCAGGCCAAATATTTTTGAAATTGATTAAATAGATTCTGAGAAAATTTGTAAAATAATAAAGAAAATTTTAGGTCTAATTTGGTCAAGTTTCAAAAGAGTTCAAAACGTATGAAAAAATTTAGCTTTTATGACCCAAAGAATTAAATATGTTGATAAATAAAGCAGTTTTGGCCAATTTAAGTAAACTTCTTTTTATAGTAACAGCAGTCATTTCTGATGATGCAAGGACTAATAACTGTATTTTAGGGAGACTGCCAATCACTAACTTTTGTTAAGTATGTTTACATGGTTTAGGATCTAAGCTATTGCAAAATGCCAAAATCATCATGGTCATAGCCTGGTAATGGTTTTAGGAGGAGCCACGATGCTCGTCGACTAAGGGGACCTGTAAATCATGAAACAAAATACAAAATGAAATGAAGTGAAACAAAATGAAACAAAAAGATAATAAAATGACAGATGTTTTGAAATAAAAAAAAATTACTGGTTAACTGGTCCAATGAATAAAGGAATTTCTCTGATCAAAGAATTTTTTTACTGGTCTGTGTATATACACAGTTGAAATGAAATGGAAAATTACTGGTCAGTTGGACCAGTTATCAGATAGATTTCACCAGACTTTTTTAAAAATTATTGGTTTTTCTGGTAAGACTGGTGACTTTCAAAAACTCTGAAATGGAAATATATTATGGGGACGACCATTTCTGAGGGGGGGGGGGGGCTGGCAGATTTTGGAAATAAATATTCTGGCCTTGAAAATATTAATAATCTGTCCTTGACTAGCAAGAAAATAAATAATCTGATCCTAACTGGTGCAAAAGTTGTGATAAAAATTAATTAATGTTTAAAAGTTTTGGGCTTGCTTCCCTCCCCATATTTCATTCTTCAATTTTTTGGGCTCGTTACGCTTGCCTTTTTTTTTTTAGTAAAGGATAGTCTCTTATGTATGACAACAAGTACATACAATTACTCTAGTCAGTGGTATTTTAATGTTATGCTTTATTACCTAAAAGTTAAACTTGGTCATGTCAAGAAAGGGTTCATATGACTCCTTCCTGCTAGGTTATATGGATTTACTATATGTACAGTAAATTAAAATAAACTCAAAAGCCCAGAATTTGACAAAAAAATGATTAGAACCTCTACACAGTGGAACCACGTCTAAAGAACACCTCGCTTAGGAGACTACTTCACAATTAAGACCACAAATTTCCAGTCTCTTAATGTTAAATCAGTACAGAACCTTACTTAAGAGACCACCTCACTAATCAGACCACTTTGAGTCGGTGGTCTTAATGGTGAGGTCTTGCTATAAATAAGAGGTTGGAAAATTAATAAAAATATATTACCAAAATTTTTGCGCCTCGCTACGCTCAGCAAACACAACTTTGAACTCTTCCTTCCCTCTAGCTTCAAATCGTAGATCTGCCCTGGATTTGTCTATATATTTTGAATTTCATGGCTTTTGACTATGTTTAGTTTTATTTCAGTTTATCTCTAAATAGTTTGCCCTACATATCAGTAAATAAATTTTGATTTGCGTTTCCTAAGTATGTATGAATATGAAAAAAAATTGCATTATATCAAATTGTATATGATTTAATTTCCCTACATTGTGTTATTATTAGCTAGATATATAAAAATTTAATCATTGATGATATCCAATTCTTTAAACTGAATGAATGCACCATTTTCACACGTACAAGTACAACATCTGGTCACACACCCCCCCACTCCAAGAAAAACTTTACACCCCCTCATTGAAAATTCCTGGATCCACCCCTGTAATTGAGAACAACAAAGTTTGGTTGAAGACATTGTACAATGACTGTCTCCATCCATTTGTGTGTGTTTGTACACTTACCAAATACTAGAAACTGAATTTTGAATAGTGTTTTACGTCACACTCAACAATTTTTCAGTTATATGGTGGTGGCCAGTTTTTATTAGTGGAGGAGAAAACTTTTTAACAATGTACTGGGAAGAGACCACTAGACTTCTGCAAGTAAAGTGGCAAACTTTCTCACAAATATCAGTTTAGTTTCCAGCGGGGCTCGCACCTGTGCTGATCAGAAGTGAGAGACTTCATGGTGCAAAGCCCAATGCTCTAACCACTCATCCACAGAGGCCCCACAAATACCAGTTAAGGCTTCCACATTATTGAAATGGGATAACGTGTAAACTGTTACTTTTCTATGGGTTCCTTATCATAATCTTGCCTTGCAATAATCCAGTGTGCAGTGAGGTTTGTATTTTATAACACTTTTGAATAGTATATACTTAAATTACCCCTCAACCTCAACTCCCCGTTGAAATATTTCTAGATCCGCCACTGCAATATATTATATTTCTGACCACATGACAATAGCAAAAAAAAAAAAAATGAAGAAAATAAATAATCTGTCCCTGGTCTGCTTGAAAATAAATATTGTCTATGAAAATAAATAATCTGACTCCACAAAATTTGCCATCCCCCCCAATCAAATGGTCGTCCCCTAAAGGAATAAATACTAGGAAGCTTTAGCTGATATTGGTATACAACATTTAACAACATTATGGAGAGACATTTAAATCAATATAAACACCAGCTCCTACTTACTGCCTGCGTGATTAACTAACATCAAGCAATCTTGTGCTTTTATAAGTGAAACTGTAACATATATTTTTTGCACTGCAGAATTTCCTCCATCACTGTTTTTGTTTTAAGGGGGGGTATATATTTATCTAATTATCACTACACTAGTACAAGTAATTAAACATCTTCCTTCCTGTTTTAAATAACAACATTACTCTTTACACTGCACCATTGCAGGGTTTCCCGATATGCTAATTACATTAGATGCGTCAACATACATATGCTAATTTAGGCCTACAACCATTAAAAGTCAGTCCTCACATGACATTGTTGTTAACAATATGAAATTTGAAAATTTATGAGATCACTTTAAATTATATGTACAACTACTTTAATTGTGGGGAGTAGGTTGGACTTGTGAAATTTTTACATATATTAGACAAACAAATTAAGTAAACGTTTATCATCAATATAAAAATTTCAGATACCAAAGTATAAACCAATAGAACGTCCAGGACACAGATACAAATCCGGCAAAAATGGACAAACACGGACCTCTGGAAACCAAGAGGTGGGATCAGGTGCCATGGAGGAGTAAGCATCCCCTGTCGACCGGTCACACCCGCCGTGAGTCCACAGTCAAGTCAATAATTTGTCAGTGAGTAGTTTACCTCTGTATATGAAATCTTCATATGTTGTGCACGCCCTGGCATATCGGATCATTTGTGAAATATAAACTCCATATGCGGGTGACTGAGGGATATTACTACTTAAATGTGGAAAATTTACGATGGGAAAGCCGAAATCGTCGCATTTATCGTATAGCTTAGTTGCCAATTTTCTGTCTGTGTTTATATTAAGTAAAATGTCTAAGTATGAAGCGTGTGTGCTTGATTCTGTTGTATCTTTAATTTCTAGTTCGTTGGGATATATCGCATTGACATATGTATGAAAATTGTCATTATTAATTGACAAAACGTCGTCGATATATCTATACTTCATCAATCATTCAAGAGAAAACAAATAAAAACAAACAAGAATGTGAATACTTGTACATATTTTAATATAAGTGATCATATTTAATCTTTACATCTAGATGACAAATGCCAATCAGGTGTCGTCTTTGCACATTTTAAAAATATCATGAAAATGTATGAGGAGTACTTCATCATCAAAGCACCTTTAAAATGAGCACATTAGTATTAACATCGTAAATGACATGTAATGATAATCATTAATTGTAGAAGAGTTAATGAACCCGAGACAGCAAAGGCAGGTGTCTTACATTAAAGACAGGTATCTCTCAAAACGTATGCCTGTAACCTTCCCTATCAGTAGATAAGGTAACCTCAGATGTCAAAAACTATCCCCAATATCTTAACTATCAGTAGATACCTCAACATTAAAGGCAGGTGTTTGTCAAAATGTATGTGACCTTAACTATCAGTATATCTTAACATCAAAGACAGGTGTTCATCAAAAGGTATCCCTGTAACCTTAACTGTCAGTAGATAAGGTAACCTCAACATTAAAGACAGGTGTTTGTCAAAATGTACCCCTGTATCATTAAATGTCAGTAGATAAGGTAACCTCAACATTAACAGGTGTTTGTCAAAATGTACTCCTGTATCATTGAATGTCAGTAGATAAGGTAACCTCAACATTAAAGACAGGTGTTTGTCAAAATGTACCCCTGTATCATTAAATGTCAGTAGATAAGGTAACCTCAACATTAACAGGTGTTTGTCAAAATGTACTCCTGTATCCTTAACTGTCAGTAGATACCTCAACATTAAAGACAGGTGTCCATAAAAAAGTATTCCTGTAACCTTAACTTTCAGTAGATAAGGTAACCTCAACATTAAAGACAGGTGTTTGTCAAAATGTACCCCTGTATCATTAAATGTCAGTAGATAAGGTAACCTCAACATTAAAAGGCATGCACTGTTTGTCAAAATGTATCCCTGTAACCATAACTATCAGTAGATAACGTAACCTCAACATTAACAGTTGTTTGTCAAAATGTACTCCTGTATCCTTAACTGTCAGTAGATACCTCAACATTAAAGACAGGTGTCCATAAAAAAGTATCCCTGTAACCTTAACTGTCAGTAGATAAGGTAATCTCAACATTAAAGACAGGTGTTTGTCAAAATGTACCCCTGTATCATTGAATGTCAGTAGATAAGGTAACCTCAACATTAACAGGTGTTTGTCAAAATGTACTCCTGTATCCTTAACTGTCAGTAGATACCTCAACATTAAAGACAGGTGTCCATAAAAAAGTATTCCTGTAACCTTAACTTTCAGTAGATAAGGTAACCTCAACATTTAAGACAAGTGTTTGTCATCAAGCATCCCAAAACGGGAGAAATCATTTGATTGTTTTTTTTTGTGTGTGGGGGTGGTGCATGGATCAAATTTGAAATAAAAAGGCAGGACCAGAATTCATGGTGAAAAAAAAATCCAGGTTGAGCAATTAGTTGAAATAAAAAGGAACAACAGGATGTAAATGATAAAAAAGTAAATATCAGTTTGGGGGAAAACTTCAATATTGAGATAAAAATAGATCAACTGTTATACTCAACAAACATATAACAAGAAACCACTAAAGGCAGTATGGCTGTATTACGGAGCACTGAAAGAAATTGAAAATAAATTCTAAGGCTCAACCCCCCCCACACAAATGAGTATGTCTTCTGTAAGAAACAAGAATATAAATGGTTAAGGGATAGGAATCAAATAGTTTTCAAGTTATAAGTAAAAAACATTAATTTTAGAGGTGCGGCAGGACATCCAAGGACTCCATATAGACCACAGACTGTCTCTTCATAGAGATCAAGACTATATATAATTTAAGGATGGAGATATGTATGGATTTCAAGTTATAAGTACAAATATATATTTCAGGGTGTGGGGCAGAGCCCCTATATACATCCTTGAATGTCTCTTCCCATAAAAATCGAGAATATATATGGTTTAGGTGTGGGGATGTCAACATTTTTTGAGTTATAAGTAAAAAACAAATTTCAGGGGATGGGGCATGATCCTTTTATACATCACTAAATGTGCATTTCCATAAGAAACAAGAATACATATCTTTACAGGTGGCGATATGAAGTGTACTCAATCTATAAGTAAAGAACATTAATTTGTGGAGGTGGGGACTGGTCATCCATGGGCACCACATTCACCACAGAGGACATCTATTGCCACCATATACGGTACACCAGAATGTGTCTCTCTTTAAAGATCAAAGGATGTATCCCTCCAATTAGATAAACATCATAATGTATGTACTAAAATCACAGAAATGAGGGTCTCTTAGTCTCTATTAGGTCTACATTAAAGTACCATGTAAATATGTAAGTCAATATAATAATTCCTACAATCACATATTCTTATTACATAACCATCTGTCTACTGGGTATGAACTGGAATTAGAGATGAAGTAATACCTATTCTAGGCACATGAACTTTATGTACTATGTTCAAATGATTCTTTTAATTCAACAGACCTATTGTTGCACCACTCATTTGACAGTAAAACATATAATTTTGGTTCATAGACACTCTGATGACAGTTAAACAGTTACCTCTACATTATTTACAAAAGACATAGTATAAACATAATAATTCATGGCATACAAATTAAAGACAGTTACGGGTAATCAGTGAAAATTCTCTGTGAAACCATCATTGAAAAATGGTTAGCCGAGAAAAATGATATTAAAAAACCACAGCTGGAGATTTTTCTGTGAATGATTTTTAGTACAAATGTAGATTAACTGAAGTTCAGAGAATTACAGATTGCAGACAATATATGAAATATAATGATTTAGAACTACAGATCATATGAGCCAGCTGTGGAGAAAATGGTCCATACACCATAGCAAATGAAATTTCAGAAAACGAGGAATTTTTTCTAATTTTGTAGACTTTTTTGCAGTGGAAACAAAAAGTGTTGCTTTTGTTGCATTCATTCTCATATTGTTTTTTAAAATCCACATATGTAAAAAGTTTCTGGAAACATAAAAAATCACAATGTCCCTCCAAAATAGAACTAAAGACCCTTGT
The DNA here is from genome assembly GCA_030159075.1 of Atrina japonica. Lineage (NCBI taxonomy): Eukaryota > Metazoa > Mollusca > Bivalvia > Pterioida > Pinnidae > Atrina > Atrina japonica. The sequence continues at coordinate 145,835 of BROG01000808.1, forward strand.
CTCAGCTGCTGGTTCATATATCCAAATGCCTCAAAAGCAATTCGGTAACTTTCACATCATTATACAATTTGACAATGATTCAAGTGTGTAAATGTATTACTTTGAAGTCATATGATCACCTATTGAATCATGTGACTTCTAACTGTCCATCTATTTATCCCTCCTATAGTACAGTTGTGAACAAGATTTTTTGTTTCTTTCAAATGAACAGTTTACTAATAGTGCCTCAGGAGTAAATAAAATATTCTGAAAATCACTTGCATCACTTTATCACTGTACCTCCTGGCCCTTCAAATGAACCATCAGATTTTGGTTTCGAATGAAAACCAAGATGAAGTGAAAAACCTGGACGGTGTCCACAAAAAAAATAAATAGTTCATTTTCCCCCAAAAAAACATACTGGTAAGGCCATAATAAAAAAAAATCCTAGATTCTCATCCCCGCCCGCCCCGATTTTTTTTATTTTTAAAATTACGTTTTTAAACGAATATAGTCGACCGGAAATATTCCGTGTCTTGTCCGATTCCGTTCCGTAATGTTCAATATTTAGATAACTTCCGGTGGTTATTTTTATATTAAAAAGTAGACAACATGGTCTTCGCCGTTATTTCATAAGAAAATATAAGACGCTTGCTGATTGGTTGATTATAACGCAATAATGAATATGCATTTACGATCAACCAATCAACGAACGTCTTATATTTTCTTCTGTTCAAAATGGAGACAGACGACGTGAATACAAAAAAAACGATGGGTAGCTAGAATAAACATCTCATAGATATGGCATTATGTCATGTCATAACTTAATGACGAGGGATTTATAAATCTAAAAGATCAAGTAAGCATATCAACAAATATCGGACGTCAGCAATAAGAAATTGGTTGAAATGATCGCTAAACTGCTGTGAAAATGTCACAGCATATTGCTACGAAAAAAATATATGGGAGGACTTCTGCCCCTGATTTTACCACTATAATATCTCTTAAAATCGGGGCCGAAAGTTCGACCTAGTTTTCAGGCAGATAAGCGACAGTTACTGTTGGGAAATCTAACGACGGAACGCTCGTTTCATGTAACCCTGGATGCAAAGTTTGCGATATTGTCTTTTGGCAACTATATTCAGTTTTCCCAGAACTCGGATGATTCTGAAAAACTAACAATGATCCTGTTCATGATGCAATCAGTAATCTTGTCTGCAGCATCAATGCAAACCATTTACCCGAGAAGCATAGCAGCCCAGTTAATGACTAAATAAAACTACAGAATGACATTATTGAATGCCTACAAAAGCAAATTGTAGGATTTCTTAGTGCCAATGTTGACTCTCTTTGTAAGTCGTTTTTTCATACATTAACATTGGCTGTCTGTCTATGGTAGCCTACATTGATGAAAATCATCATACATTAGAAGGAATGGGATGCCATATACCAGCACCTCTTGCTCATTCGAAGCGGTATCAACGGCCTTCAAGCAAGAAAAAAAATGTAAGTAGGATTCCTCATTTTTGGAATGACATTGGTTACAATTTTGGTATCTAGTGCATAGGCGTCGGCGCCGGCGCCGGGGGGGGGGGGGGGCTTAGTCCCCCCCCCCACACTTTTTTTGCAAAGATAGGCATAGGTGTTGAAAATTGGGGCTTAGCCCCCAAGACTTTTCTGGCGTGTGTGTGTTTTAAGTTGGTTTAGCCCCCCCACTTTCAATTTGCTTCCGACACCTATGTAGTGATTCTAGTCATACATGTACATGATGTAGACATAAACATGGGATTTTGTTTAAATTTGTTGACTTTGTGATATTATATTTTGACAGGCAGTCAAGTTTTCAACACCTATGCCTATCTTTGCAAAAAAAGTGTGGGGGGGGGGGGACTAAGCCCCCCCACACTTTTTTTGCAAAGATAGGCATAGGTGTTGAAAATTGGGGCTTAGCCCCCAAGACGTTTCTGGCGTGTGTGTGTTTTAAGTTGGTTTAGCCCCCCCACTTTCAATTTGCTTCCGACACCTATGTAGTGATTCTAGTCATACATGTACATGATGTAGACATAAACATGGGATTTTGTTTAAATTTGTTGACTTTGTGATATTATATTTTGACAGGCAGTCAAATAAAACTATGAAAGCTTAACAATGTTTTTTTTTTTTCAAATTAGTCATATTCAGTGTCCAATTCAATTTCAGAAAAAAATAAAAAATAAAATTCGCTCCCCCGCCCCAAATCTTTTTAAAAAATGGATGAGAATCTAGCAATTTTTTTTATTATGGCCTAATGGTAAAACATTCTACCTTTCCCGATACCAATGCATTATTGAAGCTACAATATGTGTGTGCCAAAAGCTACAATGTGTTTGCCAAAACTAGCTTGTTACCTATGTTATGATTTAACCAAGAATCGTTTTATGTGGGTGAATATGTGCAATCTATCTTGGTAACATTAAGAGCATTGATTTATGAGTGTCAAGCCCCATATGTAAGGATTTGTCTTTTTGGAGACATATTGCACTATTTTTCAACATAATATCCTTCTAGTCTATACACTATTGCCAGCGATATTTAAGAGCCTCAATGCAACTATCAAAGAAGTCCCTTTCTTGACTGTCCAGAAAGTCCTCCACTGTAGGTATGACATCATTATGTCTGGAAATGCCTTTTTCAGTTTTGGGAATAGATGGAAGTCTGATGAAAGGAGATCAGGTGAGTAAGGAGGATTTCGAATCAATCATTAATGGCAGCCATAGCAATGACAGACTTGTGAGCAGGGCATCCTCTCCTAGTGTTGCTACTATGTCAGCATGAATAGCCTTAGGTACTAGACCTTTCTTAAATAACAAAGCTGAAAACATTCAATCAACCCTTGTATATATGTATTTGATATAAATTCACATTTAAGAAATATAATTTATTGCCAGTTTTAGTACAGGTAAAATGTAGTTATTCTCTAGATCTGTAAAACATTTAATATTTAATATGGATTCTATTGTAGACATTGGGTACATCGAATGACCAAATCTTCAGAATTTATGAGAATTAAATCTGAACATTTCCAAAAATAACCCCGAATCTCCTGAACTTTATTAAAACATGTATGCCCAGAATACAAAAAATGACAACTTGAATAGCAGGCCCATCAAAAACAGGGGTTGGAGGATGCTCCCCCAAATAATTTGATAGTGAAGATTTAAACTGTATTGATATAAAAAGTTTTGTCAGAAGTGAAAAAAGCCACCCCCTCCCCCCAATAATTTAACAGTGCATGGTTCAAATTTTATTGTCATTACACATTAATAGTTTTTGTTGTCTGCAATAAGTCAATAAAATACTGTCCTTTTCTGTAGCCACCCCCACTTCCTATGAATTCTGTTCCAACAAGCCTGTAGCATGTAGTGAGGGTTTTCATAAGAAATAAACAATATAATTATGCCGCCTTATAAAAAACAAACAAAAACCCAGATATCTATGTTGACATATTTAATTTACATTCAGATTTCTATTGATTTCTGGACATCTATCATAATACATGTTATACCTGTATAAAAAAAAATAACTCTCTTTAATTTTACCATTCTTTAAAATCACAATTGTTTCAATTGTTATGAGGAAGAATTAAGCTGTGAACAGAGATAGAAATCAGACCTAAAACAAAAGGGGAAAATAAAGATTTAACATTGCAGCAAAATTTTGAAAATGGAGGAATTCCTCCAACAGGAGGAAAATTCTCATTCCTGATAAATAAATAGAGTACAAATTGTAACAAACAAGAGAGGTCAGAAGAACATAGCTCACCGGTGGCAGCATTGTATCTCACATACTGAAATTCTGACTAAAAAGTAAGTCAAATGGTATTATCTAGGTCACAAGGTCAAATATTGTGGTACCATTGAAAAGAATGATCATAATGATTGCACATGTGAAATATTAAAGCTCTACTACAAAAAATGTAGTCTGGGGTATGACATTAGCTCTCAGAAGATTTTGTTTTGGCGAGCTAAAAATGACAACCAACAATGCAGATAACTGTATGATATATAGTAATTAAATAATGCCAAAAGTTTAAACAGGATTTGGACACATTAGAATTACATTTAATGTAAAATATATACACTCTTCATTAGAGCATTGCTATGTTCTAATACAATTTAGTTGTACATTTTAAAGTGAAAAGTTACTTTCAACACAACTGATAATTTTTAATACAGAATCCTGTAAATTTCTTTGAGTTCACATATAAAACTTTCAAAAAAATATAGCTCACAAAATGATAACAATACTGGCATTTAAGAAATAATTAATCTAAATTTATTTACTTAATATTCTGTTTCTGTCAATGTTAGAATTTCGGCAATGTTGGCTTCATGTAATGTAATGATGATATTTTAATCTACTGTAAGTCATTAGTTGTATTTATGACAATACAAATATGTGAAAATTAGCACTATGATATGAATATGTTTCTACAGGTTCATCTGTAAAGTGGTAACAGAATAAAACAAGAACACAATGACAAACCATTTTACCAGACTTCTGGATATCATAGTTTGTATTCTTACGATTGACAAAGTTTGATCATTTAACAAATTATGCAGTTTAATCTGACCCACCTTCCCTTAACGTTGCCATTTAATAACACAAGTATATCTAACAAATCATACTCCATTGGAGCATTAAATCATTAACTTTACTTTGTCTGTAGAGGGTTTGTGCAGTTACACCAGGGGTTAATAGACCCTTTTTGGGACAGGGTCCTGTACTCTTCCAATTACGAATTTTATAACGCAATTGGCCAAACTGGGAAAAAAGTAATATGGTCATTCAAGTCTTAAGAATAAAGACAGAAAACTTGTGTTTCTTTTAAGCTTCTCTTATTTAACTGAAAAATGGTTTTCATCTGAAGGCTTTGACCTGCAGTTCATACATGTACTAAATTCTTTTTTTTTTATTGTTTAATACTGAATGTGAATGACATGGTGAACATTATAGGGAAATTTTTGCTCAAAATAACAGACTTTGCCTTGGTAATGGGGCATATTACCAGTTGATGATATTAATACCTGTACACATACAGTCCATATATACCTTGACCCACAGTCACCAAGTGTACTTAAGCTTTTAAAGCTAAAAGCACAGAATTGATCATGCAAGTGGACATTTTTGTGTATCTATCCATATTTAAAATTTTTGAGAAAAAAAACACACCTAATATTGTATGTGAATTAAAAAAGAATAATACAAATGTGTTTACTAAATGGTCACATCCAGAACTTTTAAAAATAATAACTTAGTTAAAACGATGAAATAAAAGTGAGTTTGAGTATTAATTTGGTGACTTTGGGTCCTGGATAATTTTGTCAGTCAATGTAGTGCACTGATTTTCCTACATCCTACATTCGAGCTTGCCTGGCTCAGTCGGTAGCGCGCTCGACTTTTGATCACGAGACTGTGAGTTTGAGTCCAGCCAATGGCTGGTTGGTTTCCAGTCCTTCCGATGAGAAAGTACAAATCGAGGTCCCGTGTTGCAGTAGGTGTTGGCACGTTAAAGAACCCTCACTGCTCAATGGCCGTAAGTGCCAAGCATAAGCCAAAATTTGAAGCCCTTCACGGGCATTTGGTGACATCTCCATATGCGTGAAAAATTCTTGAGTGGGATGTTAAACAACAATAAACAAACAAACCTCCTACATTCTGGGTCCATGGTCCGAAAATTGGGAAAATATACAACAGTTGAACTCAAACCAAATTGGGAAGTTTTGTTTATATTTTGAAAAAATACAAGATTTGTTTGCATTGAGAATGGGTGCTGTACCCAGATCCAAAATTGGCCTTGGAACGTCCCTGTTATCAAAGGTATGTTGTTTTACTCTGTCGTAGAAAGGTTCTGCAATAGCAGCTTTATAGAAAATAATGTATATCTCTCCATTTATCAATAAAAATTCTTTTACATATGTATCAAAAAATTATGTATACATTGATATACATCTATTTGAGTACTGTCAAAATATTTCTACAGATAGTTGTATATAAATAATAACCAATTTTTAGAAACCTGAAAAATAACTAGATAGAACATCATTTATAATTAACATAAGAGAGAGAATCACACCTATGCAAATGGATACACCTGTGTAAGCACTTTATTTAATATACAGTGCATCACTTTTATAACTTAAAACAATAAAAAAAAATACTGCTTTTTCCAAGTGAACATTTGTGGTGTGAGATATTAGTAAATAATTGAGCTAAAAATATTGTTCTCCTATTCAGATCTTTTGTTTCAATTCAACTCAGATTTTGGCCAAGTCAAGACAAAAAAAAAATCTGTTTTATTTACAATGCCTATATTATGAATGCCATACATGTATTGAACACATATAACACAAAATCTCAAAACAGTTTGTTTACCTGTAAGAAATATAAACAAAAGCAAATGAAACAGCGTGCAGGCTATTCACAAAGCAAATTTAATTATTTCATTATTTAAGGGAAGGAATAAGAGATTAACTTTATCAAAATTTAAACAATTTAAGTACAATATTTCATAGTTTCCCTTTTAGTTGCCTTTTAACCCTTGTACTGTGGGTATTTTAAACATAAATGTCTCAAATAATCCTAAAATACTACAAATGCTGAAGGATATTTCTTTGGACAGAATGTGTCCATCATTTCACGATACTTGAGCAGATGAAATGTATCTGTTATCAAGGCTCGTTAATACCTCAAATATATAGACACGATACAATGTCACTTTCTCATGATATTGGCAAGTTGATAGTCGTGATTATTATAAATATTGTGTAAAATATAGGGTAATTCACAATAAAATTGTCAAACCCTGTAATTTATCACTACAACTGCTTCTCTACCCAATGACAATGTAAAAGTCATTGAACTAAATTACCTCTCTGAAATATCAATCGAGGACGGTACTTTTTTTTCTATGCCTGTCATTTTATATGCTGTGTGGGTTTCGATTGGTCCACTACCTTGGTAAGTGTCCCTTATCATAAGGATGCACCCACTGCTGTTGAGATACTCAACATATCATAGAAGAATTTATTTCCTATCAAAAATAATATTTCACTTCCAGTGAAGTCTTATGATCTTTGATTCATCTGATGATGAACAGTACTTTACAGCAGAGGGAGGTGAATGAAAAAACTCAACCCTGCTGTAGCTGGACATCGACATAATCAAGACAGGTGTCAATCAAGCTCCATTACAATGACCTTTATCACCCTGTACATCTGTTATCATCAATCTGATTCTGATCTTAAAGTGAGTGATGAGGAAGTACAACAGCTTGATGAGGAGGCTGAAATCGAAAAGTAGCATCAATTACTGTAAACTGATGAAATTGATCACCAATAATCAGTCAAGAAGTCAAACTAGTCTCATTTCACAATTGTATGGATTTACATCTAGTAAAAAAACATTCATTCAGCAACATTACTAGTTACGAGAAGGAATGAAACTTATGTCATAGATGATATAATAAAAGAACTATGAATGATTTTCCGATTTCCCAAGTGAGCCGCACGGACAGTAGGATTAAATAAACATAGAGAATAAACAGTATAAAAAACACCTATAAATAATTTTATAATTCTTGGAAAACTTGCAGTTACTGCACTTTTAAAATTCTTATCCATATTCAATTGGTGTCACATATTATATAGTTTCCTGCTTAACTTATGATGCTTGTAACAGGTATGACAACAATAATATGGCCTGACTTGTAAGTAGATTTGAGAAAACAGTAATATGACCTGACTTGTGGGAAGATTTGAGGAAGCAGTTATAATACATACACGTCAATAACTTAGAGTCTAGTAATTTTACTGTCTTCACTGAACAATATTCTATGGTTTCTTTTTTGTTTCTTCATTTATATTTTGTTGTTGCTGGTTTTATTATTTTTTCATGTAAATCTTTTCAAATGAAAAAATTAAAGGATGATGAATTTTTTTGAGAGACACTTACCATCAGTTTCTGGATCTACAACACTACTATCAGATTCTTCTCGTTTTATATTTGGAACAGCTGAAGATTCCTCAGATGGCCTATAAAGGTGTAAAAATATTCTCCATTAGTAAACAACTACATAACAGTCCTTCAAATGACTGGAGCGCAAAATTTATGATAAAATTGGTGAAGTTTCAGAGTTTGAAATCTTCAAGTCATCCATGGCACCACTCATCGTGGCTTAGTTGGTTAATACAGCTTTAGTTTTGTTTCCTTATGGGGGTCATTCTGGAACATATTTTTATTAAGTGATTGTTCCTCACTAAGCACCAGATATACAAAGTGAAAAGAAAATGATTTTTCAAACAAATGTAAAACCAAAGGTAAGTGTCATGATAGGTGTGACAATTAGATTTTGCAAATGTGAAATACAGTACATAAATAAAAATATATTTCATTTTTCTCTAAATGATAAGAATTAAATGATACAAAGATGTTAACTATATGTCAAATGGTAAATAAATTTGTTGACACCAATATCAACAAGCACCTTGATTTTTTATTAACTGTGTCATCGGTACTTTCATCTGGGTCAGCTTTGCGTTTTTCTGCTGCTTTTGACCTCTCTTGATCTTCTCTAATACGTAATTGCTGAATTCGCCAATCTACTGCTCTTAGTATATTATCTGAATCTTTTGGATTTGTCTAGAAAGAAATAAAGAGACAATAAAACACAAATCCATTAGGATCTTGAAGATCTTCCCACTTGTCCTCACACTATCAACAAAATCTCTGCTTTGGGCCATACCTATTTGAACAATCAAAATATATTTTTTAATATTATTATTTCAAAAGCCAAAAAAATGCAGACCGAACAAAATTATTTTCTATCATTTTCTTAATTCTGAATCAACTAATGCATGTGGATGATTTAATTATGAAACCTAATATTATACATTGGTTTATCCAATGCATTATTGTGATCTACACATGTAAACATTAAACTGACCATCAAATGTTTATTTAAATTTGTAAATCACTAAAATACTGTTTTAAAAGAAAGTAAAAAGGTAAACAATTCTTTAAACTTCCTCCATTAAATTTGCAATACTGTAAGTGTACGGAGAAATTGTTTCCAGATGTATTCTGCTGAAGGTCTTCAACAAAATAAATAAAAGTACAATTATGTTTGTATCGATTCAAAAAGTATAGATTTCTTTTATACTTTTATAATTTTCAACTTACAAGAACTTACAAAAAATGTAAACCCAGTAAACATATGTTTAACTTCTGCACACAAATTTCTTTGCACAATTTCTATAAGTTAATACATCATTGCTAAGATCAGTTAAAATATTGAAGTAATAAAACATTTTATATTTTGACTTAAAATGTATACTTTGATTGTAGTTATATGTCTGTATGTAAATGGGTCAACACCAGGGCCTTGACCCCTGACAATCCATAAATTTGAATATTCTGGGCAAAGAATAACTTCTATCTTACAAAAAAAAAATTCAATTTGACTCGGTTAAAAACACAAAACATGGACTTTTTCAGAAGTTGTAAAACAAAAGTAAAATGATATTTATAAATTGTCGAAATGAATATGGTCAGGACTGACTCTGTGGATAGCCAATGACTAACCATATTGTCATTACCTGACTACAAAAAATTATATGTTGGCTATAAAATTTAGAGAATATTTTGGCTACAAAATGTAATTAAAATTTATCCAAACTTGAAAACACTGAAATAAGTAGAATTAGCCACAAAGAAAATTCTTCAATCATGCACAATGTCTGTATTGTATGTGTACAATTAAAGGAAAGACAAAAGTGTGAAACAAGAAGACAGTTTCAGAGATTTGGATGATTCCACCACATCAGCATTTAGATATTGGGGAAACTTGAGATTTAAAACTAAAATTACTTCATCTGTTTATTTCAAACAGGCTCATGTCTTCAAGACATACAAATGCCAGGTAATAATGTATTTATATTTAATCTCTAAATTCAAGCGGTAAGGCGATTTACCGAAACGGACTTAAATTACCGAAACAAGGCCGAAACACACTTAAATTTGTAGAGCAAGATGCAAATGTCGTAATAAATGTTGTAGAAAATATTTAAAAATGTAATTTGTAACCTGATTTATGAGTACATTATGTATTTATTGATAAATTCTGAATAACTTTCCAAAACAAGACCGAAACACACTACATTTACCGAAACAGACAGAAACAATACTGAAACACACAAAAAACACAATTTTCTGTATGAAACCAACAAAGGCACACTGATGACCCAGTATTTGGATCTATTGAGTCTTAGGCTTTTTCTTTCCTGAGTCTTGTTTCCTTACGGTTCATGGTGGTTTGATTATTTTGATGCTACTGTGCATAGATTATATCAGTCATCGAAAAAGAATATATATGGAAACACATGGCTGATGATCAAAATCATAAAAGATAACAGCTGGGACAAACCCAAATCTTGAAAGAAAAAATCTTGTGTGCAATCTCAAAACAGGTGCGGTAAAATTAATAACATTATTTGATTTTCTGACAATTAGTACAAAATTTCCAACAAACTACTAATAAAATCAGTGTGGCCTCATGAAACATGAATTTTAAAGATATTTCCTTGTAAAGTTTAACCATGTATCCAGTTTGTTACATATCATGGAGTAACAAAAATTATTTTGCATTTTTAAAGCCTGTGTGGGCTCCAGTCCAATTGGAACACAAGCTAACATTGTGAGGGAGTTTGCAAGTTTACTTGTGAAAGGCCGCTGATCTTTTCCTGAGTAAACAGTTACCAGGTTATCCATTCCACCATTTAAAACTGGCTGTCACCAAGTAACTGAAAAACTGTTGAGTTTGGTTTCAAATTTGTATCTTTTTGCATTTCAAAACATTATTGTCGGTTCCATATCACAGGAGATGGACAAGTGAACTTGAATTATATAAGCTGCCAAATGAGCTTTATTTTCACTTGAGGGTCACCTACCAAGAATATCTTTTAAAAAATTAGTACAATTTTCAAAATTTCGTGTCAGATTATCTTCCCTTTTTTGGTTGTCTATTTTTTTCTCAAATATTATACACAACACTCAACAATTATTTTTAAGTAACAGACCAAGGACTTAAAGCTCGAGCAAAACCTGGCTACAAAAGGTCATCAGCCTTGAACATGAAAATCTGTGAACTTTTACACATAATCAGAAATTATATCAAAGCATGTCTTAGACACCTTAGACAATTGGGAGGTAAAATATTACTACTCTAACCACATGATCACAGAGGTTTTAAATCTCCACTGAAAGAAGGGGCATTTGAAAATTCTTCAATGAATGACAGGTTCAAATTGGTACATATAGATATAATAGATATAGAAGAGAAATTTAACTTTAACTGAGCTGAATAAGGAATGGTGGACCTAGTATGAATGAATAAGTAAAATGTTTAAAGACACATTTAGTATTAGCAATGTCAGAATACACTGCTAACACTGAAACTAATTCGGGAATGTCCTGTTGAATATTCACAAGACTTAAATATCAAAATTGACTCACCATAATTAAAAACACTTTAATTCCATCATCTCCGTCTGTAGCTGTAATTCGAATACTTTTCTGACTAGCTCTCTCTACAGTCATACTTGGCCAAATCTTAGTATTAAGAATAACTCTTAAACACCCTTGAGTCCTCATTACTGTTAAAAAGCAAAGAAATAATACTTAACTGAAGAATGTTTCTGAGGGCATGAATACAACTAATAAAGCTGGCTTATAAAATCTGAAATACTTTTTGGAGAGCATTTGATATAAGAGCGGAAACAAAAATTTTCCAAGTTATAAAGGGGCATAACTCTAAATGACTCAATGTCAGAATTCAGAGTCTGTCTACTGCATCTTGTGGTTCTTAGCATTATGTACGAGTTTCAGAAAATTTTAATGAGGCAAACTAAAGTTAGGGTGCAAAAACAAAAATCAGACATCCAAGAACTGACAGTGCAAGTTACTGTAAATCTGCATATTTTCACAAGAGCTTTTGCTTCTAAAACTAAATTTCTTGCTTAATTTTCTAACCTGATACTGAAAGTGAAATTGAAAGGAACAATGCAACAAGGGCTTAGTTTATTATTGGCTAGCTGATGTTACCAGCAATCTAAAAACCCTAACATGCCTTATATTTCAAAATAAAACAATATTTTGTAAGGGCGTGTAGGATATTGCAATTTTTCAAATTTTTTGTTGCCATCAATACACAAATATTTGGTTAAAATCATTAAAAGTAGTTTTCACTCTGTCAATTGGCGGATGTAAATGGGTCATCAGTTATAACTAATGTTAGACAGCGATCTGCGTCGACAATTGCTTCATCGTGGAACTTATGACCTATACGGATTCAGGAGATTAAAAATATGTATTATATGTATTATCTTTGAATTTTCAATTTATAACAATTTGAAACATAATTGAATAAGAAACATCTGTTAAATTTCATAAAACATTGTTTCAAAGAAGATGCGCTGGGTTAATCACAAGCTAACAGACTTGATGTTGCTAATACATCTCTGCAAGCAACAAGAACATCAAATGAAAATTGATCAACTTACTTATTCTCGACTGAAATTCAGTTGGTGTAGGAGTTCGAAAATCATTTAATCTCAAAAGTCCACGTCCTCTCTCCACCCAATTCTGATTTTGAGCATCAAATAGAAATAATTTACCACTTGCCTGAAAGATTACAAATATACAAGATATGAAAATTAATATGACATTGATGAATTCCTGACTGAAATTTCCCAGAAACAAACTAAAATTGAAATTGTTTTTTGGAGGGTTAAGATCTCAGATGTTGACCATACTAATTTTGAGGGCTAAGATCTCAGATGTTGACCATACTAATTCAATATAACCATTCAATTCCTGTTTTCAAACACAAACATCTGAAAAAAAAACAAATATGCATCGTCATGCTGTTTTAAATGTTAACTGCGTCTTGTCCACTGTTTTCATACTGCGTCATAAAAGATTAAAAATATCAACAACAAAAAAACAAAGCAATCAGGCCTACTAAATAAGAGAACGAAAAATAAAAGCAACAACAACGAAAGAGATGTTACCAAAAACTAAACAAGACACAAAAATATATGTGTATTCACACACTACGATAATGTCTACTAGAACTTGCCACTTTTCAAAATTATACTGTTAAAATAAACAAACCCTTATTGTTGGAAACTTGAACTTGGGCAGTTGATTAGCCAATTACAATATTTTTAGACCAATCTTGAAAATAATTAGTCAATGGCTACATTGAGACAGGGTGAGCCCTTCAATGTACCAAAGAATTTATCTGTAAACTTTTTCAGGGGACCTCTGGCCAGGAACATGACAACGTCAACCTCCATCCTGGAGGGCACCATTTTTACGAATCAAATCTATACAAAACGAATATCTATTTTAATGAACTAAGTTCAGTAAAACATGTGTTTATCGCTCTATAATTTTTAATATGCCCATCTTTAATCGCTAAAACAATGTTATATAAAAATATAACTGTAAAATAACATAATTGGGGTAAAATAAAGTGTGTTTTGTCATTTTCATACAAAGCGATCAGTAAAATGTAATTACCAAATTTAAAAATATGAAAGAGAAAGGAAATGAAATTATACAAATATATGACTGGGGACTGATAAAAACACCACGAGAATCTCCGATCAGGGGCAGTGCAGGGTGAATGCTCATTTTAAAATTGGTATTAACCCTACCCCAATGCATTTTTTTCTTTATTCATACCACATTTATCAATAGCGTACTGCCCCCTGGAGAAACTTTTTTCTGGAATAGTCCTTATTACAAGAGATCCCAGAGGGATCTTGGCACCCACCATGGAATGTTCTTTGTCTGATCTATGACAGACTGTTCTTTTCTCTTATTTTGTGTCTCAACATTGAATTTGAACTTAAATCCATATTTCTGTGAAATACTTTTTTCACAAGATTATAGCGAAACTGAACTTGAACTGAACATATTACATTTTAAGAGAAAACAGAATTCAACATGGCCAACGGGTGTCCATCTTGGATTTTGATCTCTCTGAAAATGAAATATGCACATTTAGACTACAGGGATAACCTTCATATTCAATTTCGAAAAGATTCTTTCAGTACATTCTGAGAAATATATACTTCTATTGTCAAAATCCAAGATGGCTATGTGTCAGCCATGTTGGAATCCAATTGCACAACTACATCTCACAGGGAACCTTCATGTCAAATTTCAAGGAAATCCCTTCAGTCTTTTCTGAGAAATAGCATTAGCAATAAAAAACATCCTATGGTCAAAATCCAAAATGGCCACCTGTCGACAATGTGGGATTCAGATCTATCTGAAAATGTAATATGCAAAACTAGACCTGAAGGGGAACCTTATGTCAAATTTCAAGAAGATTCCTTCAGTACTTTCTGAGATGTAGCGGTAACAAACTTCCTTTGGTAAAATCTAAGATGGCTGCCTGTCGGCCAAGTTGGATTCCAATCTCTCTGAAAATGTAATATGCACAACTAGACCTGAAGGGGAACCTTCATATCAAATTTCAAGTAGATCCCTTCAGTACTTTCTGAGAAATAGCAGTAACAAACTTCCTTTGGTCAAAATCCAAGATGGCCGCCTGTCATCCATGTTGGATTCCGATCTCTCCGATCCGATCAGCCCACCTTCTGTTAATGGCAGGCTAAAAACCAGATTAAATGTAATGTTTGTTGATACTTGCCCAATATATTAAATGTGTAAATGTATATATACATGTATATTTTTGTTTGAATGGTGTTTTATGCTGTACAATTTCGGTAAATGAAAAAACACTTACCTGTAAAACATTGGATTCACCCTCCTCCCCTGTAACTAATTCAACTTCTTTACAGTCCAATTTTTTCTCATGTTTTGCTTGGAATTGTCTGGCTGATTCTTCAAGAGTCTGAGTTTTATCTGCAATACAAGGGAAAATACTAAAATGGAATATACACATTATATTCATACAATTGGTCTCATTCCAGATAAATTGTAACTGGGTTCTCTTAACCATTAAAAACTTGCTGCCACCGTATAACTGAAAATGGTTGGTATGACATGTAAAGTACAAAATGAACTAAGAATTATAGGTATATATATCTGAATTGCCATTTGTTGCATACATATTCAGGTGAAAATCTTTATTATATGAAAATATAGATATATATATATATATGAGTAATAAGCCGAATATGAAAGGGTACAATTCTGTCAGTCTATTCTGCGCCCCTAAGCTCTAATTGTTGTATCAATAAATCAAATTGTTATTGTTTACACATGTGAAGTCATCTTTGAGCAACCAGTTTATACACATTTTATTACTGTGTGTGCTGAATCAACAACAAAATTATGGTTTAAACCCTGATACCAATATGTTTCCTCAACCTTATTAAAGTTGTTGAATTCTGCGCACTTCATCAATTATACATTATTATATTTGTTACTATAAGCATACATGACTTCTAAGACATCGTAAATGTAGGTCATCATCAGAGAGTCAGAGTGGAAAGTGTATAGATTGTTGCAAGAACATGTTACTGTTTAATCTGGCAACACATATAAACACCAATTTGTCCCTTAAAATTTTATCAAAATAGCATCTTAAATCGAGTGCTGAGAACTTTGCAATGCTCGGTAAATAATAAATATTCAGTTTATTTAACATAAAAAAACAAAAGAAAAATATGAAAAAAATCATTTTGGCTTAATTCTTAGATATTTTTTTTAATGTCATAATGCTAAATACTATTTTGGAACGAACTTTAGTCTCCTTCGGACGACTGGCAGTATCAGAAACCCATCCCAGCAGCAGACGGTCTCTTAAATCATGTCCATTCTCTATAAATATTCACTGGTTACCATCTAAATTGCACCACAGTAACAAAGAAATGCATGTTAGGTTAAATGGAACCAAATATATAATGTTAACCATGTAAAAGTCATGACTGTCAGGTTTCACATATCGCTGATAAACACAGTGAACTGAGCATAAAGTAAAGTGCAAAATCAGAAGACACGCTGAATTAGATGACATCGCGGTACTAGATCCCTGCTTCAGGTAGTTATGTACAAAACATAACACCCATGACATCAAATTGATGCTATAAAATCTCAAGATCATAAATAAGTAAGGGGATTGCTTCAAAATACCATGCAATGTCAATAACAAAACTGCTGAAATCCAAAAACACTGGAAGCCCAATGCCACATTTTGATTTGACTCCTTTCCCATCCTTCGATAATTGTGTTGTCCTAATCAACAGATCAAGTCACATTTTATACACTGATTCTTATATGTTGAGGTGGAGAAATTAAAGACTGTGCTATAAATGCTATTCACAGTTTGCTACATACATACTGAGTATCTCGACACATTTACCCTTGGTTAATTTCGCCTATCTGCGAGAGAAATCATATTCATCCAATCAAAAATTTGCCCTGAATCACGAGTCCTATGGATGGAATGAATTTATACGCTTCACTTATCTAGCATGGAATTTCGCCTTCATTTTAAATTCGACTAAGTTTATCTATTTCTCATCAAATTCATTCTTGTTTTACTTGTATTCTTCTATTGTAATAAAATGTGCCATGGTATATGGTTATTCATTTTCCATTTTCTACAGATACTTATTATTTTCTGGAACAAAACTTGTCTTTTGTCAACATACATAACTAAATAAAAATTAATTGAATTGTTTGACAAGAATCGAAAATTGTATTGAATCATGAGCTAGCTGAATCATTGCACTCCTAACTGGTGTGTTTAAGTTTTTACCAGATATCACTGTACATTATGTAAGATTCACATTACATTTTCAGTATCTTTTTAATCGTCTAAGAATTAAATCTTGTAAACCTGTCAAAACAATGTAACATTTTCAATTTCAATGGCATCATATGCCTCTGTGGCTGGTGAGTATACACAGTACGTTAATCAACTTTTGGATATACAGTTATAGCTTTACCTGATGATTCATTATCAGCTCCTGTATCATTTTTACCATCATCTTTTTCTTTTTCACCACTATCATTATCACCATGGTTACTTTCAACTGCTTCTTGTTTGTTGTTCGTTTCATCACCTGACTGCTGCGAAAATTTGATGACACGGTCTGCTAAATTTTGGCCAAAAATAAACCCTCCTTCTGATTTTGATTCTGGAGACTTTGAAACACCCTGTACATAAAGAGAAGAGCATCATAATTTGACTCTATTAAACCAGAAGTCTGTGAAACAACTGGTTATCTTCTGGATGATTTATAGAGATTATTATAACAGTAACTTGATATGAGAGCCTGATAACGTTGAGTTTGAACAAAACTTTATCTGATTCTGAAGATCAAGTTACTGTTATAATGATAAATCTATTATATATCCTTCCATAATAGCCTAATCAATTAGATATAAAGGATGTGTCAACTGTTTAATGTCTGAATGCTTACACAATCAGACTGCATCAACTGAAGAAATTTTTTCTGTGCCAGATTGTGACATCATAGTAATTTACATCAGAATTTTGTGATGAAGCATGGGAAAAGTAATCCTGCTTTATTTACTATGTCATCAGTTTCAAAGAGGAGTAATAGGGATTCAGACAAAAGAGCTCCAAGGAGCTATATGTCTTACCTGTGGTGACATATAATGATTAGTAATTACAGTAAACAAGGCATCATAAATGATACTTATCCCCTCACAATGGAAATATTGTATAAAATCTGTAGAGCACTGACAATGAAATAAATAAAAGGCCGATCTTAGTATACTAAAGCGCATGAGGATCATTCCAATCCACCCAGTAATTTAGTCATTATGCTCTGGAAACAATTTTCAGTGACTGTGACCTAGTTTCCAGAAAGTAGGTTAGACCGACCTTAGTATACTAAAAGGCACATCTAGGGCATATGAGGATCATTTGTGTTAAGTATAGTTCCAATCCAGCAAGAAGTTTAGGCGTTTTGCTCTGGAAACAATTCTCAGTAACTGTGAACTAGTTTCCAGAAAGTAGGTCAAACATGCCTTAGTACCCCATAATGCACATCTAGGGTACATGAGGATCATTTGTGTGAAGTATGGTCCCAATCCACCCAGTAGTTTAGGTTTCGGAAACAAAATGTGAACGATTTTCAGTAACTGTGACCTGGTTTCCAGAAAGTAGGTCAGACAGGCCTTAGTACCACAAAAGGTACATCTAGGGTACATGAGGATCATTTGTATGAAGTATGGTTCCAATCCACCCAGTAGTTTAGTAGTTCTGCTCCATAAACAAAATGTGAATAATTTTCAGTAACTGATCTAGTTTGCATAATCAAAATCTGTAAAATTTCAAATCATTCCTTTATCTTGGCACTCTGCTGTGAAGTTGAGGTCTTTAGTCAGGACACTGTAAGCTGTGTTCACTGGAACATGACCTTCAACTGATAAGAATCATGCAACAGTCTTTGAAATTGGAAAAGTCTTGGAATAGTTTTCTACTCACAAATACACTACATTTTGAGGATTAATTGTTTTATAATCACTGACACTGTTTACATTTAGTAAGGATGGGATTCAGGGAATTGACAATGCTGTAGTGTTACCATCCTAATGACAATGTAAATGGTAATGTGATAGATATTTACTACACATGAATGCACATGTTGTGTTTTGTTTTTGTATATGTTTTGTAATGAAACTGCGTGATTCACTTAGGAATTGAGGGAACACTGTATGGTGGTGGTCAGTTTTTAATGGTGGAGGAGAGAATTTGGTTACAGTATACCCCGGAAGAGACCACCAGTCTTCTGTAAGTAAACTGGCAAACATTCTCACAAATTCAGCATAGGTACCTGCAGGGTTTGAGAGTGCGCTGATCAGAGGTGAGAGATTTCATAGTTTAAAGAGCAATACACTAACCACTCAGTTACAGAGGCCCTTCATTATGTACATTGCAGACTTGCTGTTAAGAGCAATACTCTAACCACTCAGTTACAGAGGCCCTTCATAATGTACATTGCAGACTTGCTGTTAAGAGCAATACTCTAACCATTCAGTTACAGAGGCCCTTCATAAAGTACATTGCAGACTTGCAATACTCTAACCACTCAGTCACAGAGGCCCTTCATAATGTACATTGCAGACTTGCAATACTCTAACCATTCAGTTACAGAAGCCCTTCATAATGTACATTGCAGACTTGCAATACTCTAACCACTCAGTTACAGAGGCCCTTCATAATGTACATTGCATACTTGCTGTTAAGAGCAATACTCTAACCATTCAGTTACAGAAGCCCTTCATAATGTACATTGCAGACTTGCAATACTCTAACCACTCAGCCACAGAGGCCCTTCATAATGTACATTGCAGACTTGCTGTTAGAGTTTACATTAAATCTCTATTAAGGGTATTTTCAATTCTGCCAAAGAAACTTGCAAAGCCTAAATTAAAGGTTGAAAAACAACATTAAACAATTTTAATAAAATGAAAAAAGAACAACATATATGCATGGATTAAAAGGTTTGGATTTTAGGATTATGGTGACAGCTTAAGCCTACAATATACCAGTGACAATGTAATTTGACAATTCAGCAATTTAGTTTGAATTTGTTTTTTGTCCTTGTTGTTGATCATACGAAACAAACTAAGATTTATAACCTGTGTCCTACCTTTGCTATAAGATTTTTATCAAACACCAAACAGAGCATTCTTGATTGTGTGTAATATTATAATTTTCAGTTGCTCTGGGATATAATGATTTTGAACAAGAGGAATGGATTGTTGTCTGTTCACTTACAGTAACTCTTTCTGTTAAATTCTGTCCAAATATAAACTCATTTTTACCACCACCAGCATCTGTAGATGAATCTGTGTTTCTGTAAAATAATATACACTAATAAAACAGAGACAGACAAAAGTTAAGATCAAAACAAACTATGTGTTTAGGGAAATACAATCAATTTCTTCACTTCTAAATAAACATGACTGAAACATGGTAAAATCAATACCCAAACAGCATTTCAAAACTAACAGGGTAAACCCACACAAGGATTTTTTTCCTACAGCATTTTGGGTCCAGTTACAGGACCCTCCCTAATGCAAAAATGGCTTGTATTTTCCCCACAATATACAAAAATTACCAATTTAGAATTTCCAAATAAAGAATAAAGTATTTTCAAATAAATATCACATCTTAAGTCTTTCTGCTTTACTTGAATTTTTGTAAATTTTCTCGATTTGGTCGAACACTGGACCCAAAATTTAGGAGATAGGAAAATTCTTGCCACAGGTACTTGGGGACAGAGCTAAACTAAGAATGTGAACAAAAAAAAATTTTGCCTTTACAGTATCATGAGTGAAAACTTACTTATATTTTCAGTTAGGATAATCTTTTTGGAGAAGAGGGAAGGCGCAGACAACACCTAATTGTTTTTATATGCCAGTCTTTTTTTTAATTATGATATAGTTGAATGTGACCTAGCAGGTGGCTGGCATTGCCACTGTAAACAATGACATAAGACTTACCTTCTCTTTCAACATACATGTATATAGTGTAACCACATTTAGATGGAGTGTGTTGTTTGACCATATTCACAAATTCACATATTTCAAAATTATCATGTTTTGAAGAAAACAATAAAGAATCCAGACTAAAAAAACAAAGGGGTCATGGGCAAGTAGCACTAAGAGGGGTCCTGTCCACAAGTTCCTGTGGTTTAACAATAAGCCACAATGTTTATATAACTAGGTGTCATTGTATATGACTTAACACTTCTATTCAAGGTAAATGTAGGTCATAGCAGCGCTCTACAATGCGACCAAATCACTCGCAAATGCGACCAAATCACTCGCAAATGCGACCATTTTTTAGATTTTGGCGAGTGTTTAACCTCATTCAGTCGCCACATTGCGACCAGTTTTTTCCTTTCAAAAGTTTGTCCGTTTTCACTGTGAAATTACATTATAGAAATCATGGTCTGTTATGCGCTTAAGAACAATCAATTTGGTTATTCAGTTTCGATAAACTAGAGCGTCTAACGCACGTGGATTACGTATAAAAACACGTTGTATTGCTCTCATGTTTTCGACTTGAAATTTTCCTAACAGCACACGATGACATTTTTTTTCTTCTCGAATTCAACAGAAGTATCATTAGACACTTCTGAGTTTAAACGATCTTGGTTAAAGGAATACTGGAACAGTGTTATGGCTAGTGTTCGACTAGGCCGAACTTTCTGCCCCAATTTCGATTTTAATTTAAGCGATTTTTAAGTGGTAAAATTGGCGCAGAAAGTTCGGCCTAGTGTTCGACGAGGAGGACAAGCAGACCACTGCCTAATTCCTTTGGGGATTCTATCGTGGCCGATTTATCGTGGGTCAACACAATAAAACGGCCGCGACAGAATCCCCAATGGGATTAACCACAGTCGGAACTGGAAATTTTATCTGGAAATTAAAATCGAGAGTCAAACACCCGATTGTTGGACAAACACCTATAAATTAAAGAACTGTATAGGTGTTTGTCTGACAATCTGGTCACGGGTGTTGGACTCTAGATTTTAACTTACAGACAAAATTTACAATTCTTGTGGGCAGTCTCTGTTTTGTAAATTCTGTCAAAAAGAAACTGGCGTTAAAAATTTAAAAAACAAGTTTAAGGTTGCCTCAATATTAGAACTACAAATATGAAAAATATAGGCATATAAACACTCCTGAATTGATAAAAAATACACAAAAAGGTCAACATGCTGTTAATAAATAACCTTGTTTTAAATGGATTGAAACAATAAAATGTTACATAAACTTAGAACATTAATATTTTATTTCATTTCTATATTTTCATCCAGTGGATATTTTAAGAACACATGCACACACACACACACACACACACACACACACACACACACACACACACACACATATATATATATATATATATATATATATATATTGGCGAGTAAAAGTTCCTGGCTGGCTAGTAAAATTTCTGGTTCACTGGCCAAATGAAGAGTGAATTTTTTTAGTGTTGTAGAGCCCTGCATAGTATCTATACTTCTATCAGAGATAACCAGAAATCATTGTATGCGTTTTTGTATTACCAAATGAAGTCCCATATCTCTGGGAAATATTGTCAAATGTTGACCTTAATAGAACTCAACTGAAATCTTATAACAACATTTTGACAAAACTGATTAAAACTGGAAAAAAAGAAACTCAAATTTTTCAATGGAAACATGGAAAACTGACAATGGGACAAACAAGCATATACAAAATACAATATGCCGCCCATCTTCAATCTCTGGAGTATAAAATTTATACATAAAAACATTAGGGCTATTGGAGAAAAGTCTCTTCTGGGGGCAGAACGACATCAATATAAAATTGTCTTGGAAAAGAGGAAGGGATGTAAAATTGCATTTCGAACTTGATTGGGGTGTAAATAAAGAAATGACATGTATTAGAGGGGTTAATACTGATTTTGTATCAAAATCTTGTGTTTTATTTGCCCTCAGTTGCATTTTTGAATAATTTTATATCTTATGTGGTCAGTAATTACATTTTAGAAATTGTTTGACATGAAATTGTCATGAAATAAAGTTAACAATAATAAGTACATGACTCTTTTGTGTGATAATGATGAACTTCAAAATATAAAATTGACAATCAAAATAAATACATTATAAATTCCTTTGCTGGTCAGTTTGGATATCATTTATTTCTGTCTTACACTTACATGTATCAAAAGTAAATTTTATATTTATCAAATAAATTCACTATTTTTTCATTGTCACATAGAGTTTGAAAAACATAAGATGTGAATTCTGACATTAAGAAGCTTATAATGTACAAGTATGTAAGTGAACTGTCTAATTTTAATACAAACATTGTCTTGACAACTGTACTTCAATAATCAAAGTACTGAAAGTACTGAAATGGGTTGTTATTTTGGCAAAATAGCCATGGGAATCAAACTACTTTCATCTAACATATATATCATCTAATATAAATGGAAATAAATCAAATTAATGTATATCTAAAAAAAATCAATTCCCCGCCTCTAATTAAATTCACAATTAAAATTCTAAATTTTATTTGTTCTTCCGCACTAGGCTGAACTTTCTGCTCTGATTTTAAGTGATTTGTTTTTGTGTGTGTGCCTGATTTTATCCCCCCAAAATCGCTTAAAATCGGGTCAGAAAGATTGCCCTACTTCCGCACCAACCTTAAATATTGTCTGGCGTGCATTAACACTCATTTCAAAATAAAACTTGAGCATTTATGCAACCTACTTAAATTAAATCCAAACATGACACTAGGAACAGGTAAAATAAATATTTTCATCACGAAAAATGGCTGTGATTTTAAACAAATTTTAGGGCTTGTAGGGAACGTAATCCTATTTAGGGCTATTACCGTGGTACATGAACATTTACTCTGCCTAGACTAAATAAACAACC
This sequence comes from Atrina japonica, assembly GCA_030159075.1. Taxonomy (NCBI): domain Eukaryota; kingdom Metazoa; phylum Mollusca; class Bivalvia; order Pterioida; family Pinnidae; genus Atrina; species Atrina japonica. Next base: position 169,309 of record BROG01000808.1, read on the forward strand.
AAACAATGTTCTCTATCTTGTATTAATTAATATAAATAACTGTACAGCGTGAAAAAAGACAGTTTACCCCATATTTAATGTTAAAGAAATAATTTTTTATCAACATAATTCGGGCCTATCCCGATGTAACAAAACGATCTATCACATCAACGCAATGGATAAAACTTTGTTTTGTTTTTGTTGAAGACATCGTTTCTGTCAAAAAGTTTAGGTTTATACTTCCCAATCTAATTGTGATTATCTTCAAAAGTTGTAATAAATGTTGTGTAAACAACCGACAATGGACATGGCGATATTCCCCGACTTCAGCGGAAACGAGAACTGGAAATTGTAACATTCGATGTTCAAGTTACCTCCCTTTGCGATATTAATAACCACAGTATACAAGTGACCGTCTGCTGAAATTGAGCAGTCGCTGGTTATGTAAGGCATGTGGTCACCATATAGGGTGTATAAATAAAGGAAATATGCACGGGAATCTCATTAAGGAAGGTTAGGTATAGCGATTAGTTGACAAACACGTAAATTTTATAGTTTTCAAAATGGACAGGAACTTATTCATAATGAATTTCACGCGCCATTTGCATAACAAGCACCTCCTACTCGAAGCTATCCCCTCTATTCTGCTTTTATTTTCATTTTTCCGTGGACTAGAAAACATATTTGTTCTTTAAAGTTCAATAGAAATTTGTTTAGCTTCATGTTGGTATCAGCAATACGTAATTATTTCTATTTACATCGCTGTATGCTTGTATTGATAGCTGTCAATAACAATATGATGAATGGCGGAGTAATACTGTAACCTGAATAATCAAGTCATTATATTTCGCTCACTTTGATCCCTACATTAACTGAAGAGTTCCGATCAGGGGCATTAATCATTCATGTTAACTAATACTTCAGTTTTTCAAGGCAGGCTCAACATCACTGGAATCTTATATAGTGGAATTCCATATTTATAAATAGATCAATGACATTTTGCTGAAACTAACTTCAAATCATATTGTATAATTTCGAAAGACAGAAGTAAGTAGAATTATGTGGTGTTTCATTTAATGATTATTCACACTAAATTAAATTTCATTTACGCCAAAATATTTGACTTTTCTGTAAAAGTTGAATTCTTGAGGTGGACTATATTTTACATGAAGTGCGAATGCAACCTCCATGACTCTTCACTGCTAACAGGATAGCCCTCGATGAAGAGTTGAAGTAAACCCATAATAGGTTGTTATTACATAACAACCCATAAAAGGCTAAAACAGGATTTAATCTTATCCATAATATGGAAAAATGACATAATTTTCCCCTCGCAAACAAAGTTTGGATGGGATATAGGATTAGTTTGTTTGTTTATTGTTGTTTAATGTCCCACTCAACAATATTTCACTCATATGGAGACGTCACCAAATGCCGGTGAAGGGCTTCAAATTTTGGCCTATGCTCGGCACTTACGGCCATTGAGCAGTGAGGGTTCTTTAATGTGCCGACACCTACTGTGACACGAGAGGTCGGTTTTTACTTTCTCATCCGAAGGACAGGAAACTAACTTGCCGCTGGCTGGACTTACGACCTCACAATCAAGAATCAAGCACACTACCAACTGAACCAGGCCGGCTTGAGGGGATATAGGATTAGGTTTGTACGTACATACCTAGTACACATTCTTGTCATCGCTCTAACAATTTTATTTTTCAACAGAATTTCATGAAACTTGATACAAGTGTTTACCAAGGCTATATCTCATATAATTTTATGTTTTATAATCCACGCTCTGTTATTTACAGAGTTATTGCCCTTTGTTTATTTCACTGAAATATTATTGTCAGTGCTCTAACAAGTTTATTTCTCAATGGAATTTCAAGGAACTTAATACAAGGGTTTACTATGGTCATATCTCTGACAAGTTCGTATTTCGTAACCCACACTTGCACCCTTATTTGCCGAGTTACTGTCCTTTGATTATTTCATTTAAAGATTATTGTCAGAGCTCTAAAGGTATTATACAATACTTCATTTGCGAGGGGATTACTAACACACATGAAGCCTTGTTTTTTTTTTAAATTGTTTGTTGGGGGGAGATATTTCAAAATGTGATGTTGTTGTTATTTTTTTGTTTTAAATCTATTGGTGGTACCCCTAAATTTTATGGGCGTTCTACCCCCAAGATACACATTTTTCTTGAATAGTCCTAAGGCAAATCTGTAAAAATTAACAAGTTTGATATCTCTGCAATATCTGTTGCTACTTACTTATCATTTTTTGAAAAGGCTGATGCAAAATAATTTTCTGTGCCTCCAGAATTATCTGTATTACTGAGGAAGGGGTTATCTGTGTCATTTTTTTGTTTTTTTACTACCTCACCATCCCCAGATTCTTGATTTTCTTTTTCCTTTTTTTCTAAATCTGTAACACAAATGTAAAAAGAAAATTGAAATTAACAAAAGTAAATTTAACAAGAGTTGAAAGAAGACAACAAAACTCACCAAAATGGGTGCAAATTATCAAAATAGGTATTTGGCCCACACACAGCTGTCAGAATTTATGGTCAAAGGACAAATTAATATATTGAATCCTTAATTTCTTTTCAAATTTTTTGAAAAGTAAGTCAAAGTCAAAGGTCACTTGGTCAAAAGTCAAGGTACCAAATGGAAGCTCTGGTTATATATCAAAGCCCTATTCCTCATGGTTTAAAAGCCATAGCCAAGGTTAAAGTTTTAGAAAAGTAGATCAAAAGTCAAAATACCAAATAAAAAGCTCTGGTCATATGAAACCTATATGTGAAATATCAAAGTCCTATCCCACATGGTTTAAAAGACATTCAGAAAAGTTTTTTAAAAATAGGTCAAAGTTCAAGGTCACTAGGTCAAAAGTCAGGGTACCAAATGAAAGCACTGGTCATAAGGAATCTATATGTGAAATATCCAAGCCCTGTCCCTTGCAGTTAATAAGATATAGTCCAGATTAAAGCTTTCCTCACTTACAAAACATCTGAAGGTGTCTTGCTGTTCCTGTGTCTAAATGATAACCCCTAGCTCTGGTACTTTTGAAAAAAATTCACAATATTTACAAACTTATCCCTTTTTATTGACACTGTAGTACATCCAAAGGAATTTTTAGACTCATATTTTCCACTGGAGAAAAGCTTCATGTCCAGCTGACAGTGACATACTGCTAGAGGGACAATCATCCTCAGAGTTCAAATATATATCTTGCTCTGTCATTGTTGATGTTTCATTTTCATTATAGTTAATTTCAGAATCACTTTGGGTCTCAACAGTAACACTCTCACTAAAACTTCCTAACTGTGCTGACTGGAATTACAATTAACAGCATCGCATGGCGACTAATTTTCAAGTGGTTTTTTTCATCCTCTCCTTTTTCACTAAATTGACTAGTTCACTAGTGTTTGTCGAGCTGAAGAATTTAGTGATTGGTCTGATTCCAAGATTTTTTACGATAATACTCCGAGTTGTGGTCTGACATGATATTAAAAATTTCTGCTCATCAATGATAATGAAGCACTTGTATAAACTTGACTTATCTCAATAGTAAAACAAACCCTACATAAAACGTTTAAATGACAATGATACTAGGTTTGACTGCTTCCAATGTGCATTTGTTTGAGAGTGCAAGGACCGATAACTCTGTGTACGCAATCACTTCCTATATATGACATTTGAAATGAATTGTTTCATGTTCATAGATACAAAACCGTACTTTCATTTATTTACTTCAATCAGGAAATTTTGATTTTCCATTGGGAATGGGGCTGAATTTCGGCCCCGAGTGATTGGTTGGAAAATCCAAACTTTCATCCTGGCGAGTTAAAAAGAAAATGAACTTTAATCTATACACTGAACCCTCTTTATAATGACCATGTTGGAAACATTGTTATTGTAATGAATTTGGTCTTGTATAGAAACACAATTTCAAATGTTAAATTGACTGAGGCTAAAAACTGAGATTGATGTTGTTACAGACAGTTGATGAATAGAAAAAAAGGTTATTTGAAGTCTGCATAATCTTAAAGTTAAGGTATCATTTATCAATTCCATTAAAAGTATATTCTGTGATTAAATACTACCGATAATATTTTCAATGGGATATAACTGTGTCGTCGTACCTCAAAATTTTTCAACTAAAATTACACTCTTGATTTTGTAAGCCGTAAGTTGTTATATCGAAGGTAAATTATGTATATTTGTTCTATGCAAAATCCTGTCAGGTAGTGAAATTGTCGTAATAACGATGGTCGTTACAAAGCAATCTGACAGTAACCAAAGATACTTACCGTAAACTGATGATCTCTGTTCAGATTACTAGAAAATGAGTGATAATAGATTTGTCATAATCAAAATAATACAAAGTTTGAAATATGAAAAGTATGTAAAATCACTCATTGTGGCATAGTATGGTCAAAATTGTATATTCGCTTAAACTTATGTTCTTGATAATTGCTGAACCTTTCTTCACAGGAGACATCTTATAAATAGATGAGCTATAACACAAAGACTCACCATTACTCTTCATATTCTGTACTTGGGCTGAGAGAGCTGAAGGTCTGATCAGCATTTTGGATGGACTAGTTACATCAGATTTATTTAATATTCCTGCAGAAACACAGATTATACTGATTAGTTTAAAAACATTTATGCAATATAATAGTGGCATACATGTATAGACATATCTCACATTGCAGAAAGAACATCTCAGTAGGTATCTTTGTTAATAAACAGACCTTAAAGATCCCAGCTGATATATAGCAGGGGTGAAAATAAAGAAAACATCCTCAGGAACCAAACAGGCTCCTAAGTTTTAAATTCTGGGAGCCAAGATTTAAACTTAGGGGCCCGTCATATTTACTTGAAAATTTTTTAACCAGTTTGCGGTTATTCAACATTTAAGTTTTTAACAACTTGCTCAGCCGGGCATGTGCTATACTGATATTGTGCTTGCCTGCTATGAAAATTTGTGGTTGCCCACAAAGAAAAAAAAAATTTGAGTTAATTTTGGTTTTTTATTAATTTATTGTTATTTTAATATATATATATATATATATAAAACACATCCTCCTGAAGATTGTTATAAACATGAAAGCGCTAGAGGAAACCAAAACAGTTCATTGAACAATTTTAATCTACTTCGCCGTGGATAATTTTATATTTGTACACAGTATTTTAAAGCGGATTTTTTTTATATATATATATATATATATATATATATATATATATATATATATATATATAACTACTGTGTGTTTAAATTGATGCAAATTACAAAAGTTTTCAATTTTTAAAACAATATCTAGCCATTTTAAGGATCTCATTAAAACTTTTATTTACAACAACTAATTTCTTTTTATCATTCACCTACATTTAATTAAGATTTTTTAACTTTTATACAATGTATAGTATTACATATACATGTATCATCATTTTAACACATCCTGAAATTCAGTTCCGTTTGGTATCGGTTCTTTTATTACACACACCCAACTTCCATTTCCTCCATAAACTGCAAGCAACAACAGTCAACACACGATGTGTTCTGTGAAATTTTTGGCCACGAGGTAAAGACTAACATATTTCCTTGTCAATAAAATAATTATTTTAATTCCTAACTGGTTTTTAGTAATCCATTTAAACTACAAATAGAAGGAAATGGATCACTTTCGAAACTTAAGTTTTTTGAAATGACGAATGCAGAATGATTGTACTTCTACTTTCATTTTGATAAAAGTGGACATTCCAACTTAACATGTCAAAATTTTAGCTTCATCAGATTGGGAATTTTAAGTACCAAAATTGAGAAAAAACCAGATACTATTTCCGACTAGAAATGGACCGAATAACTGGCCCAAAAAGTGGCAAAAAATTTCCTGAAATCAATTCGCCAAATGGGCGACTTCGTATGTAAAACAATTCGCCCGATCATAAATTCAGTTGCCTCGGGCGAAAGGGCATCTCATAATTTCCACCCCTGAATAGACTAATACCATTTTCCATAGTACCATAAAAACTCAAAAAGATTATCCCTATGAAATATGCACACTAAAAAAGTTTCGGATATCAGTAAACAAGGCTTCAAACCGAGATACAATAAGCCAGCATTTGTATAAAATGAAACGGTATTAAAAGTATGATTAACAATTAACATTGATTATCTTACTCCATAATTACATAAAAGTGAATGATTTCTGTAAATAAACATCTATAATATTGTTCATTGTCCGCATGATGAATACTCAAAGCTGTCACTTCATTTGTTTAATTACAAAAATTAACATACATTCTACGTGTAAATAAGTATTTGTCCATTATCAATCATGTTTGTCATATCAATTATGGGCCTTATCACCATGCTGATATAATTTATGTAGTCAGGCTTTAAAGTAATTAAGTAAAACATTATATCAAGATCAAAAATATAATTTCAAATTGAAAACTTAATACCAGTAATGCTCAAACTCATTTGTCCAACATTCAAGAATTAGACTTTAATGTGTGCTGCCATCTATCAATGGCGTACCTGGTATCAGTTTATAATCAGACAATTAATAATTAGGCATGGCCTAAATAAACATCCACAATGACTGCTGGTATCAATTATGCAACTATAATCCAAATTCAAAATGTCGACACAAAATGTCAAAATATGTCAACGTCATGTGGTTTTTGAAAATCGGGATCAACTGCCAGAATAATGTGTATTGCCTTTCAATGGCGACAAGATAAATCATTCAATGAAGCAGGCCTAAATGAAGTTGATAACAAATAAACAAGAGCGATGCCAGGGGCAGCATATCTCTCGGAAAAAGGGAAAGTGGCATTTTTGTTGGATTGTTGCATGCAATACAGTGATATCAAATATGTGTGATGATTCCTTTCCCAGTCCTTAGGAAATTATAAACCGCATTCTATAGTTATGGTCCCAAGCGAGCGGGCATGGAGAACAAAAGTAGATGGTTGTGAGGGCAGACCATATAGCTCGCCTGTTTTATGCTTGTTATAATTTGGGTCAAAATTAGGCCACAGCAACCAGCATCCCCTGCACTGTTGAGTAATGTTCCTATACAATGTGCATGTGACGTTTCATGGCTGTAGCTGCAGTACTTTGCCCACAATGAACTTACACAAAAGCCTTAAAGCAGTACTATTCATATAATAAATGACTAAGTCCAGGCAAGCTAAAAATTTGGGTCAAAATAGGCCACAGCGTGCTATTTTCTGGAGAAAGTTGCTTTCTTGTATCATCATTAACTGAAAAAAGACAGCATTACCCTGTATTGTTGTGTAATGACCTACAAAATGTGCATATGAATTTTCATGACTAGCTGCAGTACATTGCCCACAATGGACTTAAACAAAAACCTTAACACAGACAAAGGAGTGACAGCAATAGCTCTTCTGTTCTTTGAACAGGCGAGCTAGAAATTAGTCAATTTTGGAGAAGAGTAGCATATTTAGTCTTAGCCTTGATCTGGGACCCTATGGCCTTGAACAATGTGAACAAATCGTTCTTTAAATACATGTACATATGTAAGCCAGTAAGGTAAAGGTATTAGATGTATACATAGCTGTATAGACAGTATACCAAAAATTAGCAGAAAGCATCAAGAAAATCTATCTAACACAACTGTGACCTTGACCTTGGTGGACCTGACCCAAATTCAATAGGGTTCTTTGTACCCTGCAGAGGAACAAAAAATCAGCTCCCTGGCATCATGCAATCTCAAGTTATGGTCCAGAAACGAGAAAGCATTAAGAAAATCTAACGCAACTGTGACCTTGGACCTTTGATGGACCTGACCCAAAATCAATAGGGTTCTTAGTACTATGCAGAGGAACTTGTATACCAAAACCAGCTCCCTAGCATCATGCAATCTGAAGTTATGGTCCGGAAATGGACAGACAGACAGACGGACATCCCACGTGACAGCTATATCCCACACCACCACACCTCCCCACCCCCGATTTTTTTTGGAGGGAGGGGATAATAAAGTGAATAAATGAACATCAAGTAGAAAAATTCAAGAAAGTATTACAATAGGATTATAATGGACTCAAATTAAGTAACTGGCATGGCTAAGACATATCTGCCGGACGATGTGAGTTGATGTTTTCCTACACCCATGTAATTTTCCCACCCCCAACTATGGATACAATCTTTAAGTGTAAAAATGTACATATATTACATGGGTTTTTACTGTATATGGACAATAAAGAACCTAGCTGATACATGTACATTGCAAAAGTTACTATACAGACGTTGAAGATCCCAACTGACACACACATATATATATAAAGAGTTGTAGCTAATATTAGCAACCCCAGCTCAAAATTTTAAAGTGATCTACCTTGTTTAACATTGTAATGATCTTGTAGAGCTAATTAAACCATTTCCAAAACAGTTTAAACTATCTAGATATCTTAAGTGTGTCAAAAGTTACGCCAATTTTAAGTTTGGAAAATCCGGCCATTTACTGGAATTTGTTGTACTAGATTACTACATAAGGAGGCTGGCGTGTCGCGGAACCGGCAACGAACACATTTTCATTTTTTTTCATGTAATTTCCCTATTACTTGAGATATCTTTCTAAAATTTTTGCACCCAGCATGATTTGTTTATGCTGAATCCATTTCTGCAGTCAAAAAAATGTTTTTTATACCCACTATTTTTTTGTGTAAAAATGAACAAAAAATGCAAAAAATTGTATGCTGCGAAACCATGGATGAAAATATTTTCAGTTTGTTTTTCTTTAATTTCATATTACTATGAGTTATCTTTCTAAACTTCTGTATCTAACATGATTTTTTCATGCTGAATCTATTTCTACAGTCAAAAAATTGTTATGAACATTCTTTCTTAGTGAAAAAAAATGAACAAGAAAAGCAAAAAAAAAAAAATATCATTTATAAACAACAAGTGCTATTGTCAGAAGTTACAGAAGTTAAACTTCAGAGCAACAGATTAATTTCATTTCTATCTAACCTTATAGGCTACATTAACTTGTGTATTTTATATGAATTTGATTATGGAAAAATGTACATAATTATGTATACATATGTATGACAAACTTCCTTGTACAGGTAGTTTGTGTTTTTATTTATTTTCATTACTTTTTAATACTGGTATGACAAAATGTATAAAATACAGGCAAATCCTTTAATTCCAGGAGGTTGTGCTTCTTTTGAGTGATTAGGTAAAATATTATTATTTTTCATCACTCACATTTAAATTTTTGCATAAAACTCAATATACCTGTAATAAATTAGTAAATCCATTCATGTCGTGAATACTGTTCGAGTACATGCTCAAATATTTATGAGGATTTCTTCAAATGAGCAATATATATTATAATTTTGATTATACACAAATTTATCCATTCAATATGCAAACAAGTCCAAACAAGTCCAAACAAGTACAGAATAATTTTTGGGTTTTTTTCCCTTAGAATCATGAAAAGTTAATTGAGGTTGATCAGACCTGCATGAGAAAATTTGTTGACTTAGTTTTATATAATGCTGATGTTGGTAGGCCAGTTGGCAGGGATATACTGTCTTAAAAATAGGCTTATTAGACATTCGAATTCTCAACAGTGCAAATCTAACATTTATGATTTGTGAAAAAAATCTCTGGAGATATAAATAAAGTAGATCTACCTAGGGTTCTGAAAAATTATTCAAGTGTAGAATCAGTATTAAACTATATTTCGTTTTCTCAATTAAAATACATACAGAGTCTACTGCAGTAATTATTAATGATTTAGATGTAAAATTTCATCGATTGTATCATGTCACATATGACCAAGTGCTACTGGTTATTGTTAAATTAGAAAGTTTTATAATTTAGGTCTAGTTTAGTCACAGTTCACCCAGCGTTTTGGCCTTCAATATCGGTCATGAATTCAATATATGAATTTAACATTTACCAAAGGCAACCGTAATTTTATGCTCAGGATTTATTTTTAGTTCATAGACATCATCAAAACTCATAATTATCTCAAATATTTCGTTTTATTAATGTGCATTGAGTGACCTATTTCTTTCGGTCATATGCAAATTAGCGATAGACGCCGATTGATGTCGGATGTCCAAAAAGCTCATTAAAAGACTTTATTATCATTTTTTCAGAAGCCAAAACATTTTTAATTGATTATATTTGGAATTAAAACATGATAGATGTGGATAACTCGTTTTAAATGTAGCGGATTCCGACTATCACTTTGTTAATCTTTCACCCCGGAGGTTAAATCCAAGATGGCGCCAAGTGAAGCGTGGGTCGTCTTCAACTGCACCGGTGCACTAAAAAAGTTTGACGCTCGATGCGAGGTAGTAAATCATGTCGTAGAATGTTGATTAATATGTCAAAATTTAAGTTGTAACACGATCTTTTTAGATATGGGTGAACAAAAGTGCAATATCTAATGACCATTATGCACACCACCGTCAAAGATTTACTTCTGCAACTTCTACAAAAACATTTTTTTTAAAAAATGTTCAACTTCCGTGACATAGAAAAATTCATTCTTTGATTGGATATAAAATTTCATGAATATTCATTAACATTTAGGCACTCGCAAATGAGTTTGATTATCATAGCCCATCGGACTGCTCGTCCGTAACTGCAGCCAAAGCGGTATCGATGAAAATGTGCCGATTTTTATTTTTAACTCGCAAAATCATCACATTTACATTAACGAAAAGCAACGAAATACATATCATTGGAAAGTACATTTATTTCTCTTTCAGATGGTATATAATATATAAATATTCTGAAATAAATTATGCCTGAAGTTGAGACTTTAAAACCATGAACATAAAAATTTGATTAATTCCAGTGCGTTATCGATACGAGCTGGGGTTGCTACTAATATAGAAACACAGAGCTTCTAGGCGATACAAAGTACATCTTCCCTAGCACACAGACAGCATTACAATGGTAATATACAGACAAAGTATCTTCAAAGCCACTGTACAGAATTTTTGCTGGTATACAGACACAATATCCAAGTTACATTTATTGATGTAATATTTTTACAGAGAGCATTCTAGCTTAGATATTGAAACATAATATCAGAGACTATACCACCACAGAAAATGTCCTTAGAAAGTAAGCAGAGTTCTAGAGTGTCTAGTTTTCAATAGCTACCATTACATGCCTCACCACTATGGTATTTAACGATAGGTCTGGTTACGAAATTTGCATGTATTTGTGTTTCTGTACAATATAAACATTTAAGTTTTAGAGTTTTATTTCTCAGAAATGTAGATCCCATAGACTATTTTTAAGGGTGTTCTGTTTTTACTATTAGATATGAAACTAGTTTCTGAGAATGATACAAATAGCTTTTCCAATACCAAAAGGATATGAACAACTCAGCTCAGATGTTTTACTTTTTTATGTTTGAATAAGACAGTAGAAACAATCCACTACATTTTTTTAAGTCAGAAAAACAAAAGCTGAAGTACACAAAATTAGAATTTATAATTTTTCCCAAGATTGTACCTAGGCATTACTTTAATATAAAAAATAACTATAATGAGGTAAAAAAAATTGTCTTACCAAGTCGAGACGGTGCGAGTATAGATGATCGATGTCCCTCGGCATTCTTCTCATCTGCAAAGTGAAAAAAACATCATATCTTAGGAAATGTCTTTCAATTTAAATATAAAAATATCAGAATGTGCAAATAAAAATGGAAAATCTCGATAAAAGGCTAAAACTTATATACAGCCATAATTTAGGAAAACAAGAAGCCCCATTGGCCATATCAGTCCCCTGGGTAGAGCATGATCACAGTGAGAATAGACTGATCACTGGTTTGAAGATCAATCCTAGCAGCTGCCTTATATTTCTTTTCAATTCATAGATTTAGACAAGATTTTCTAAGACCAAGTATTTACGGTAATCAATATTTAGCTAAATTGACCCTGGTCCACTGCTCACTTGATAATAAATTTCTCAATTTTGGTAGAAGGTTTATTCAATTTTGCTTCACAATATGTAGGAGAAGAAAGATTTTCAAAGATAATGCAAATAATTACTATGTGGGCCATATTGACCCCACCCTAGATCCCCTGCTCTGAGTGATCAAACAAAAGGTGGTTGTATAATTGATATATATATATATATATATATATTTATATATATATATATATATATATATATATATATATAGAGGCACACACACCCACACACATACACTCACACACATATACATATATATTTATAAGTTTCCAGTTCATGGATAGGAAATTTTAGTTTTACCATAAAATTTAAAATCTATTTAATTTTGTTTACTTTTATGGTTAAATAAATTTCATTTCAACAAGAATGCAGACATGATAAGAAAAAGATGTGATGTACAGTTTTTCTGTAAAAAGCTTCAAAATGGAAGCTCATCATGAAACCAAATGAGTGGACATAACACCATGTGGCTGTATCTTTAAATTATATTATGAAATAGAATTATTCATATAATGTCTCTAGAGATTATTAAAACAGAAAATGAAAACTGAAATTCATAATTCAGCTTGACCGTGCTGGTCAATATTCTGGACACCATTACTTCCACAATCTTGACAAATGAATAATTCATTTAAATTGACATGAATCATAAAAAAATATATTATTAAGTATTATCTCACTTTGATGGTCCTTTTTATTTACAATTTCATTAATATTTAGGATATCAGGTAAGTATTTGGCAAGATATTGGATATTTTTTTCACATATTATTGAAGTAACATGGACACCATATATTTTTTACCAGGGGATGAAAATATATGTTTCTAAAATGTCTAAACAATCCACATTGTTATAAATAATTGTCATACTACTGTCTGTTGGTCTAAATAAATTTTAGTTAAAATCAAAATGATAACTGATGTTTTTTCTGCAAGAAAAATTCAGAAATTTTAAATAATTTTTGATATACATGTATATCCATGCTTCCACTAAAGGGAAGGAATGATAATTGTTCGTTAAACACTTATAGGACATCTATCTATGCACAGTATTGGTTTTTAGTGGACAGTATCCAGAGAATATGGGCCTACTGGTACAATGTGACAAGTAATATTGTCTATAACAAGAGCAAATGGTATTTATTAGGTTTTATTGTTTGTTTATCGGTGTTTTAGCCACTTTCAACAGTATTTCAGTTATATCATAATGGCATCTAGCTGATGCAGGCTGAACAAATTCTGACCTATGCTAGAAATGAATCCTTTGCAGCAAGGGATCTTTAACGTGCCAAGCCAATCCTTGACACAGGACTTTAGGTTTTACTGTCTCAATCTGAAGGACAGGGATCTGACCTGCTGTCAGCTGGACTCAAACTCTCACAACATTAAAATCAAGAGACGAGCATAAAACTATATATCATATGATTGTTTTGGAAAACTCAAGTGTTAACCATACAAAAGACATCTTTGCCGATTTCCATTCGTGGACACCATAGGTTAAGAACAAAATGCAGTTTTTGTAAATGAATTTTCTTTTAAGGTTATTAAAATATTTTAAAATACTTTTTAATGTAGTATCTAGGTGATTTTTTCTTTATAATGACACACATAGCAAATTCCTTAATGAATAAATTTATTCTCAAACCAATACCTTAAACGCACATAAAAATCGATGTGACATTTTTCACTGTACGAAATCAATGATATTGGGACTTCTCATACAAAATTCAAATAACAGATAATATTTACAACTTATTTTTTAATTTTAATTATGAAATCACAAACTTAAAATTTGACAACAGTAAGTATAGATGGAATTTCACCTTAATTATTTTAATATTTGACTTTAAAATATTTGTTGATGAGTTGTCCTAGAACCGGAAACTTACTTATATATATACACACACAAACATTTGTATATTTGTACATATCACAATCAACTTTTCATATAGGCAAGCATACAGCTATATCAGGGATGTAATACATGTTACACAATGTCAATAAACATTATTACAAACACTAATTTACAATTACAAAGATACTGAAACATACCTTTGGCATCATTTTCAGGTTGTTTTGAAAGAAAAGGGCTAGCACCTAATCTACTTGGAGCTATAACAACTGAAAATAACAAACATTTATAATCAAACATAAATCTCATTTAAAAATGGCAAAGAAAAATTACAATTTGAAAAAAAAAAATTGACAAAGCATTAACAAGCACTGTCTCAATGACACCCAATTCAGTAAGATTTGCTTGTTATGAATCAAGATGTAAAAAAAATAGACTTGTCACTGGCCAGACTTAATGAAAATGTAATGGTCCTGTTTAATAACTTAAAATGTAGATGAAACTAAGAGAATTATCTGTCACAGAATTATCATAAATATAAACTGCAAGTTCTAATCTAAAATTCAACATCTATTTTTTTCTAAAGCCAGTTATAGATCATGATGCAGTGCTCCAGATAACTTTCTGAGCACTTGGGTACAATACCCATCATTTCCAAATACAGTGGGTATTTTTAGCCACAACATTTCTGTCAAGTGGGTATTTTCCAATTCTGTTGCCAAATTTTAATTGCCATTGGTTTTACTGTAATGGCTTGGCTGCTATATTACCATAATTTAATATGTATTTAACTGTTTGTACAATTAAAATCCACACTTTAAACATCTGGGTGCGGGTCAGCATAAATGCATTAACACTACAGAGCATCAACACACTTTATGACCAAGATTCATTTAGAACAAGATCCAGTGTGTTTAATTTCACACTTCGCTTTTGATTTGCATTGGGTATCTTACACAGGGATTATAATTTGCATGCGTATCCATTTATTTTTAATACGTAAAATATGCAAATACGCAGCTTATCTGGAGCATTGAATTGATGTATTCTCTATCATGCAAATGTTTGTCAATCTCAATTTGTGTGCTGAACAAGAATATAAAATCAGAAAGATCCAGCATTTACAGGTGAGTAAAATGAAAATGTTAGAATTTAGAGACCTGGCTGATTGCTTGATGGTTGTGAGGCTGTGGATACCACATCTGTTTTCAATACTGGACGAGGACCAAAAGGATTTGGTGGTGCTACAGCTGAAATGTAGAAAGCAGCAAATAAATATATCAATCTCTTGATTTTAATCTTAAAGACAAAAATTGACAAATACTATTATGTAAGAAAGTCAATTCAATTGTGCGAGGACATCCTGAATTTCAATAATTGAAATAAAAGTAAAAGTGAACTTGAAAAATATTTCTTACTAGTTTTATATCTGAAATCACAACTTGTGGCAAATATCTAGTTACACCAATAATTGGAAAATCACTTACTCAATCATAGCTTTAACCATATATGGTGATACTTGCCAAGTGTTTTTAATTTAAATAACTATATGAGAAACCCTAGGGCCAGCAATTTTCCGCGATTGCAGAATCGGCAATATGAAACTGAATTTGCGTTTTTGAAAAATTCCAACATGAGATAGAATTTATCAAATTGTGAACTAGTGTGCTATTTCCGTGTGTTATAAACTTCAATTCTTTATTTATTAAAAATATTTCATCACATAATTTTAAATCAATTACTATTTTATCCCTTAGATTTATTAGCCTACATTTACACATCAAAAGATAAGGGCAATCATTTCCATTGTCTTAACATCAGTACTGACTGACATCTGCGGATCTGGTGTCTTCCAAAACGAAAATAGGTTTAATTTGATATCTTGAATTAGGTTTTCATAATGTTTATTTCAATTTCTGAATATATATACCAATTTTTATAATTCATAGTAAAATTTCACAATGTACAATCCATCGTAACTTTTTACGACTCACCGCTCGATTGATAGCCTGTTTTTGTTACCAACACAAACACGTGTTCACACTTTGACGTTTTTGACAGCGAGCTACGATGGCTGAAGACACATGTATGTAAAAAGAGGCGAGTTACTCCCATTTAAAAAATAAATACATCAGCACGGGTTGATAGTTTCCATGGAATCTTTATGAGGATGGCGACGTTTAATTTTGCAAAGTCTGTCAGCATAGTATAGATTACGCTAGTGTTGATACAATAAATTAAAAGACTAAAATTAGATACATGTACATATAGATCTACTTTATAAGTTTATTTAAAGTAAAAACACCGCAGACTTGTGCCGAGTTAGGTGATAAATTCAAGCAATTAGAAATTACCTGTACAATTTCGAACAAAACTTGTTACCTACATGTATATGGGTATAGGCCTACAGACTTACAAATTATTTATCAAATATCTTAAAATCATAAAAACATACAGTGTTGCATATACATGTACAGTGAAACCTGTATATAGGGGACACCCAAGGGACCAGACAATATGCAGGTGACCCTTATACACAGGTTCAATTTAGCTGAAGTATGCAGTCAAGGGACTTGAAAAAACTGGCCTTTATAAACAGGTAATCGTTATAATTGTTATATAGAGGTGGTCACTATAGCATGTTTTACTGTATATGTTTTATTTAATTCCCTATTTAAATCTATCATTTAATTGGTGTGGCAGGATATTGAAAGTATAATTATGAGTGTATTGTTAGATATTTTTCATCTAAAGTATGCTTTTAGTTCTTTTTCTTGTAAAAACAGAAAAAAACAGAATTTACAAATACTGAAAACAGAATTGAAGCAAATCTGAAACGGAAAATCACTGGCCCTAAAACCCTTTCGCACAACAAAAGTAATTGGGGCTTCCCTCCTAAGATCATTCAGTAACACAACATCCCCGATGTGAATGGTTGTGACTCTGAAACTGATTAAAATTATTTTCACAATGACTGGAATTTTCTCAACTTACCATTGTAGCCAGGGCTTTGGTCTTCTTTTGCCTATTAATATAAGATTCATCATTAAACATATGAGAATGATTTTGTTTTTTATTGCATGAATTCTGATAATATCAGTGATATTGTAAATGAAGAATAATGAACAATTTATATGTTCTATCCTTTCTATAGTATTCAGAGTTCTTTTTCTAATATTTTTCTTCCTGTAATATTTGCTGATGGTGTTATTATTTACTACTTGATGTAATAAAACCTGTAAAAATGAATTATCGACCTGAGTATCAAAATTATCTGACACTTTTATTTTCTGTTCAGCTTTTGTTTATTGTTAGGCCTGTACCATACTCTATATCAGGCCTTTTTCTATAGTCTCCACAAAACCGAACACCAGCCCTATTCCCAATTCAAAATACAGGTGCTTTTTCCCAATTTAATGAAAAAACTCACAATTTAGTTTACAAACTGCAAATGTAATGTAATCAAAAATGAATTAATGAAGGGGAAAATACATTTTTCAAAAGAGATTCCATCCTATTTAGATTTACAAGTGTGGCATCTTTTTTTCCCAATTTGAGTCGGTTTACAATAAGGTTCACAATTGTGTTGCCAATGGCACTTTCACAAAATTGGCAGAAAAAGGCCTCTCACTGCCAATCAGTTCAGGTTTAAGACTTGCTGTAACATGCATATGGTAAGCTGATTATATGGGTAGAAGTTAACAAGTTTACTTGAGGGAAGACCAGCAGTCTATTCTGTATTCACCTGTACATTGTAGCCACATTTTCTCCTTCCACATTAAAAACTGGCTGCCACCTGACAAATAACTGAAAAATGGTTTAAAGTTCCATTAACCATTAGAAATCCTGCATATCATCAAGGTTTAAGTACATTAAGCAATTAACATACCTGTTGTGTCTGCTCCTGGTCACTTTGTTGACCTTCAACCTCTCCTCTAGCTTTATCATTTGATTCTGAAATATACACAGTTAATTACTACCTATGTAAAGTTCTTGAAATATGTATCTTCATCATACAGTCATATTCATCAGCATTACTTATGTCTTAAATTTCACAACTGCTTATACTGACTATGCACAGTATGTCACTATGTGGCCATAAGTACATGTAATGTCGGGAATTTTTGTGACGCCATTATGCATTGCATGCATTTTCCTACTTTTTTCCAATTTATAAACACAAACAGTATATCAGTAATCAATAGCATTTTATAGGTATTTAAATTCCTATCCCAAAAGAATTACTGGTAAGACTGAAATGTCTGACTGTCAGTAAAGTTTTTGGGTTCATAGTGATTTTATGAACGACTCACCTACCTGAGCAAATGTTACCAAATAAGCATATGTGAAAAATAATGATTGATGAACTACATCATATACCATACCAGGGCTCTACATTAAGGATTTTTTTCACTTGTCCCATCAGACAAGTAATAACCAAAAGTAACTTATCCAAATCCTAAATCCACTTGTCCATAATTTACAAAGAAAAAATTAATAGGCGTCATAAATAATTAAAAATATAAAAAAAATAATAATAAAATAAAAAATCAGGCCTACTGAATATGAGAATATTCATCAGACAACGAAAAATAAAAGCAACAACACCGAAAGAGATGTTACCAAAAACTAAACAAGACACAGAAATATACATGTATGTGTAATCGCACACTACAATAATGTCTACTAGAACTTGCCACTTTTCAATTTACACTGTTAAAATAAACAAACCCTTATTGTTGGAAACTTGGATCTTCGGCAGTTGATTGACTGCAGAATGTTTTTAAACTGCTCTCAATTTAATCTTGTATTTCATTATTTCTTTTGTTTCTTTGCAACTCATATTTCATTATTATTTTGTTTATGAATTGTTTTCAGTCATTATCCATTAAATTGTCAACCCATGTTTACCATATGTAACAGAGCAAATCTGGTGTACATACCACCATTCAAAATTAAAAGAAAATTATCAAAGTGGTTGGGTAGTATAAGACCACCTTTCTTTTGAGACCACATTTTAAAAAAATTCACATGTAGTTAAATAATCCATTGAATAAAACCTCTTTTGAGAAATCATCTCAGCACCTATCTTGATAGGTGTCAAATTTAGCACATGTAGCAAATGTGTCTCACTAGTCAGTTGGACTAATTGGAAAGAAAATTTACTACCGTAGTCCTACAAAAAATTCACTAGTCCCAGAGTGGTATGACTACTATTTTATATTTTTATTATGTCAATAATTAAAATAACTATGATTATCTTTGAATTAAGAAAAAATGAATGAGCTAATTAAGTGATATTCGATGTATATGTACAATATAAACTTCATTAATCATTGCTCGTGTTTATACACTGCAATCAGGGTTTTCCCTTACGCATGATTCCTTCATCTCTGACAAATAAAATCTTTTCAGGACACAAAACATGAATATTAGTGAGTCCCTAAAGACGCACAAAAACTTAAGTTAAGTAATTTTTTTTTCAACCTGAGACTGAAAATGTGACTTGTGCCTTTGTTTTCATGTATTTTCTTGAATTTCACTGACTTGGAGACTCATAAATTTAATTAAGGACTTAGGACTTTGTTCTGGTGGGTCCCTACATGTAGGTCCCACTAAATTAACATCCTTGGGAAACCCCTGTGAAATGTTTATACATGTACAGATTTTCTACTAGTCAAGCGACTACCTGAAGCACAACCTTGACTAGTCCGCTGCAAACGTTACTACATGTAGCTACTTACTACTTTACTAGTACTGTTCTGCTTTTATGGACAAATTTCAGAAGGCAAGGATGAAAAATTCACCTTAAATAGACTGCAATATTCCTATGAAAATGTCACAGCATCTTACTGCTAAGAAAGAATATGAGAGGACTTCTGTCCCTGACCTTTCAATAAAAAAAAAACCCTTAAAATCCCACCAGAATTTTGGCCTAAAAGTTTCTAATCTCTGAACAATATCATATAACAGTATGCCTCTGATTTTACATGTACCTAATACATGTAAGTATATAATTATGGAGATTGTAATAGGTCTCTCTGTATATTCCCAGGGTTCTCACTGGCTCACAAATCTTGTGCTATTTCACAATAAATAGCAAATGACCCCTAAATAAGAATCAGTGGCATCATAGTGGGCACAAAATAGACTCACCTTTTATACGTTCCTACTAATTAGAGTATACTATTGTCCAATTCACATAAGTTTTTTGGGGGGCGGGTAACCTTTTGATTATCATACGGATGATTCTACTCACTTTTCGATTATGTCATGCTGCATGGGAAAAACGTTTTATTCCTCACTGGATATTCTCTTATGTATGGTGACAAGAAGGAACAATTACTCAATAATGTAGTCAGAGTAATTTTAATGTTATACTTTATCACCTTAAATTTAAACTCACCCAGGTCAAGAAAGGGTTCGCAAGACTACGCTGCGCCAGGTTGTAGGGATTAGTATAGATCTATTCGGATAGCACAATATTTCATAATTAACCAGTTAACTGGAAAACATGGCACAAATATTCATTTCCGATGATTTATTTTAAGATTCGATATCAATTATGTATTAAAATTTGCCAGAAAAGAAATTTTATTTTGGATCGTCGAGCATGCTGCCATTGATCTCTTTTATAGCCATAGGCACAGAACCTGTGTATTTATGTGTACGTTGATTTTTAGCTTTTACTAGACCATAGAAATTATTGTAATTAACTGTTAAATAACTGTTTTGACAAAGCATAAAATACAAATAAATACATGAAAATAATTAATAAACTATTTAATAATGCATATATACCAAAAAATATCTAGAGTAATTTACTCTACATCTTTCGCATACTCTATTTAGTAGGACCCTCTTTTGTCATAATAATAAGTCACGGAGGGTCTAACATAATCTAGGACTGTCATCCATGAGGAATTCTACATCGATAAGTAAAAAGTATCGATATACCGATAAATCTAATAATTTGGTACTTCTATGAATGCATTCAAAATTGAAATAGATTCATTGTAATATTTAGTTGTTTTATTGTATATTTGACTTAGCTGAACCTATGCCTTTTTTATGTTCAGTCTGAAAGTGACTGTTTGGAATGTTTTATATAAAAATGTGTGTTTTATCTGTCAGTTACATCACATTTACCATTCTATGAAAAAATAATCTGAATTTATCGTCATAATTTAAATGAAATTTTAACGTGTATGATACGGAACCTGTGGCAGACGGTATCATCCATAATAGACATATAAAACGACCTCTCGTTCCTGATTCCGTACAACCCTTTCAAAAAGGCAGTGAACGTCCGTCACAGGTTCGGTATCAAACACATTCAAATTTCCTAAAGTATGATGATAAATTCAGATTTTTTTTTTCAAAAAATGGTAGATCTGATGTAACTGAAATACAAAACATTCCAAACTGATCATAAAAAAGCATAGGTTTGGTTAGGTTCTGTTAGGTTTGGTTCTTATACCCACCCTAATAAGTCAATAAACAGGAAAAAGCTTTGAAATAGACTAAATTTTACCTTAAAATATATACATACTTGAAAGTTGCAATTAATGAAACATATATAAAACGTGTATATTAATTTACTCTTTAAGAAAAATTGACCTCAATAAATTTCCAAATGACCCTTATTTTCAATAGAATGAAAAGGGTCTAGCCTACTTTAGTTTAGGGGAAAACCCTTTATTCCTTACCTTAACAATTGACATTATTATATTTCAATATAAAATAAATACAAGCAGATACTGTCTGCACTAATATAAAAAAAACATTTTAAATTTCTATTTCATTCAGACTGGCCTATATCTTTTACACAAGGTAAGCCTTAACCGAAACTGAAAATGAAATCAACGGTAGACTAACGAAGACAGAATATGAGAAGTGACTTCCTGTGGATTTTCCTTAGCCTACTTGTTTTTAACTCTAGACATGTATCAATGAAAGAAGTCTCATTTTCATACAATCAAGGAAATTGGTTTACGCCGAGTTTCTCAGTCAATCAAACAAAAACTAGTTCTAACCCAAAATAAAAATGAAAGAAATTTGATCATCGATGGCGGTGTTCTTGAGCCATCTCCCAGAACAAACTCCGACGATATTTGAAGGTGACTAACACAGATTTAACTTTAGAATTAATTAGAATGAAGTAAGACTACATGTTAAATCATTTAGGTTTGTTAAACAATTCTCCACTCTACCCAAAGTGACACAAAGTTTACACTTTGGCGCTCACCTGCATAAACATCCGCCATGTTGATTTACTCGTTCCTAAATCCTTCACACAATCGGGAAAAAAAAGATGGGAATAAGTTAACAATTGGCGCGAAATTTGAAATGACAATTTAGCATAAAGAATAGATATGCCGATCGTCTTTAGATAGACTCTAGATCTATTAAATTAATCTGTGACAGTTATTTGAAAAGAGGTTTATAAAGCTATGGGAAAATTGCGTGTTTTGATATGTCTGTATGGGGGGGACTTCCCACCAGTCCGAATATCCACTAGTCCGAACGTTAACCAGTCCGATAGAAAAAGTCGGAGGCGGAGAATTCTGGTTGATCCAGATGAGAAACTCCACCAGTCCGAAGGATCACCAGTCCGACAGAAAACATAGGAGGGGATTGGGGTGGATCCACATCCGAAGGTCCATTAGTCCGAAGGTTCACCAGCCCGACATAAAAAGACGTAGACGAAGGATTGGAATTGATCCGGTCCCCATATTTAGCCTTCAATAGCAGATTTTATGGGTAGGTGGACGGTCCACGCCTTACCCAGGCCGAACTTTCTGCCCCGATTTTAAGCGTTAATATCAGTGTTTTACACCCTCCCCCAAAAAAATCCCTTAAAATCGGAGAGGAAAGTTCGGCCTACGCCTTACCCTACCTGGAGTGAGTGCCGTTTGATTTGGGTTTTTTTAGCGTATTTCTTTAAATGAAATCAAATATTCTCTACGATTTATCATCTGCACTGTGAAGATGAAACAAATCTAGCTATTAGTGTATTACATCAGCAAATTGAAAGTCGGGGGGGGGGGGGGGGGGGTTAGGGGCTAAACCAACTTAAACACATACACACGCCAGAAACGTCTGGGGGCTAAGCCCCAATTTTTAACACCTATGTCTATCTTTGCAAAAAAAAGGGGGGGCTAAGCCCCCCTAGCCCCCCGGTTCCGACGCCTATGTATTATAAATATGAACATAAACATATCTAGTGTAAAGTTATCTTGAACTTGTCAACTTTGTCATGTTGTAAATTTTGTATTTACACCCACCCAGTAAATTCAAATTTTACAACATGACACATCGTTCTCCGGGATAATTCTTATCGGGTGAAAAAATATTTCGAGAAAACGAAGTAATAACAAATACATTGTATTTTGTTTTCTCTCTAGTGGATCGTGCATATTCCGACGCTCCACCGTTGGCGTTTTGTCGTCTTTTAGTCCAGTCATTTTGATGGTTCTAAGTAGACTAATCACCAATAAATAACATATAAAAAGTCAACAAAAATCTATGTAGGGGAACAGTTTGAATTTTGAATGTAAACTATTGTTTCAATGTCGCAGTATTACATAACTTTTATGTGCCACCGTAGTTTTAAAGGGAGTGAATTATGACAACAAAATCTCAAGTAACCCGAACCCGTACTCGCAGTCATTTCTATAAACAAGCAAACAGAGACTTCAAACAACAACGGACTTAACATTAAATATTTTAAATTAATGTATCTTATTGATTAAAGGTATATTCTATTCAATAATTTCCTGAAACAATCATAAGTCACTGATCGACTAAATACTTTTTATTTCAGCGTTTTGATACTCGAGAGTCGAACCGTCAATGACTGAATGAGGTTGATTTCAAAGTTTACATTTAGTACAAAAAGATAGATATAAATCAGCAGGTCATTATTTATGGCCCATACTTTATAAGCCTAGGCAACAAAAAACATAATCACATTTGAATGGATAATATATCACATAGGCGTCGGAGCCGCGGGGGGGGGGCTTCTTTTACCTGCCGACACCTACTGTGACACGGGACCTCGGTTTTTACTGTCTCATCCGAAGGACAGGAAACCAACCTGCCGCCGACTAGATTCGAACTCACGACATCACGATCAAGAGTCGAGTTCAAAAATTTATTATTAAAAGTAAACGATTTCAGGACTAGAAGAGATTAAAGCGTTATAAATTTTGTTCTAAATTACTTTAGTCTTCGAAATAAATGTATATATGCATATTTATCTATCATACTATAAAATAATTGCAGTAATTATACTTGTGTAGCATTATATTGTTATCACAATATAACATACAACACCTGCCAGATTTTTGTATATTATCTATTGTAATCATATCTAAACTCAAAACTCCTGTTAGTGTGTAATCTACTGTTATTATACTATAGCAAAAAACCTTGTTTGTATATTATCGAATTTTATCATACCGCAACATAAACCCCCTGTCAATGTATTCGTATCATTTATTTATTGTTATTAGTGTATAATATATAACTGTAGTAACCGTATTCGTTTTTTATTCTAATGTAATACTACATCACAAATCTACAGGTATTTTTTTTCAGATCTTATTTATTGTTATCATGCTACGCCTCAAATCTGTAGTTAATGTTTTACTTATTATCGTATTTCTTATGCCTCAAATGTTTCTTATGAGCTGTTCATTGTCAGCAATTAATGATGTTTGTACCCATTCCTTTTTGTGCGGTCGACTCACTTTGTGTAAACAGTGCACCCCCATATACTCCTGCATACTTCACAACTACCCCTTCTCATTCTCATTTTTATTGTATCTAATATATATATATATTTTTTTACTTTATTTGATGTTGCTTATTAACAACCAAGGTCATCTATTTAATTATTATTGATGTGTATCAAAGGAAATGGATGATACATAAGTACTTAAATGTGCTTGTTTTCCAAATCCTTTTGACTGTAATTTGTGAGCAATATGTGTATATGAGTTCTGTTTACAAATAAAGTTTAAACTAAGAGTCGAGCGCGCTGCCGACTGACACGGGATGGTTCTTAAGTTTATGTGGCAAGATTTGCACACGTGTGAAAATACAAAGGTAAGTAAATTTACTCACGTATACAAATGTGGTACATGGACACATTAATTTGCGTAAGTAGACTAAATTTACATGTGGAGCAAATCTCCTGTAAAGTCTTATTAATAAGTGTTGTTTATTGTTATGTTAACCTACAAAGTGATTTTGAATGTCAAATAACAATTGAACAAGAACAGAAAGTATGATATAAGCCAATCGGCAACTAGATGATAAGACAGCTTCTAGTTGGACCTGTGTAATAAAATATAGAATCCTGCCGACATTTGAGGGAAATACGTGTAATTATGACGTCATAATGACGTAAAAAAATTCTTAAATTTTTGAAATACTGATATATCATGAAATATTGGCATTATTTGTATCTATGAATATTTAATATGTTGATATATATTGCCGTAAACTGATAAATTGAATCAATTTAATACCCGTACCCCCTTGTTTTTAGCCACAATTTTCTGCTATCAGTCCTTATAAAAAATTCAAAATTTTGTAATGTTCCACCCAACTGACACTTAGACGTTTGACATACCATAATTTACACATCTAAGTTTGTGAAAATCATGAAATAATTTCTTTTGCAATTAGTTTATGCATTTGTCAATTTTTGCCATAAACAAATAAGTGAATTTACTGTCGTCTTTTCGCCTCGGTAATTTGCGACCTTAAAATGTCGTCTTTTCGCTTTGCCAATTTGCGACCTTAAAATGTTGTCTTTTCGTCTCGCTAATTTGCGACTTTAAGAGTAATTCTTTGTAAAGACCAAAAAATTATTTAAGTGCTGAGAAATGGTATGTCACAGAATATGCTCATATTTACTATATATGTTGATTATAGAATACATGGCAACAAAGAGTTGTTTTTCACAAGATTTGTCCTCTTACCCATATAGAAAATGGCATTTTTGCATAGTTTCAACATTTTTTTTATATAACATACTGAAATCAATAATGTAAATATTTTATTTGAATCACCTTTGATTCGACATTCAAAACAATAAAAGCCAAAGTGGTAATCAGTACAGAAGGTATTTTGCCTAATACTTAAAGAGGGGGTCGCAATTATCCAATTAGAAGAATTTTATGATTTTTTGATTTTTCAAGACTTTACCCCCCCAAAAATGCAGCATAGAAAATTTTAAGATACTTTGACCTAAAGTTTGAATAAGTCTTATAGAACAATATATTATAAAATCAGAGCGGGTAATTTTTTCGTTTCTTAGCAACGGTTACCAAGTTTAGCTATTTTAAGAATTTTCAACGTATATAGTTCAACTAAATTTCTCCTATCATTTCAAATCTTCATAATAGTTTTAAATCTAACTTTCAAATATAGTAAATGTTTTAATTTATAACATGTTAAGGTATCAAATTTGCGGGTAAATATACGACATTTTAAGGTCTAAAACTGGCGAGGCGAAAAGACGACAAAAAAAAAATCAAAAACAAAAACAAAAACAAAAAAAGAAAAGCAAAAAAAAAAAAAAAAAACCGACAATAGAGTCGCTAGTTTGTGGGGAGAAAAGACGTAGGTGATATATCACTTAGTCGAATAAGTATGGGGCGCCGTTTTACTTTTTACTACTTATGCGAATAGGGGATATCTCTTTTATAAATTCTAAAGTGATATCACTCATACGAATGAATGATATCACCTATTCGAATGAATGATATCACCTATTCAAATGAATGAGTGATATCACTTATTCGTTTTGTAAAGTGATATCATCTATTCGAATAGGTGATATCACTTATGAATCAATGCCAATGAATGCTCCCTACACAAAAAATAAAATATATCCCTGGGTCTAACAAAAATATGACTTTTGTCATCTTGGGTATTATAAATTATTTATTTTTTTGTTTCCTTATATTTGGTCCAAAGAATTATTTAGGGAGTTTTAAGTTCAACCACTTTTAAAGTAATTTTGAGCGGAAATCGGACCCTAGTTCAAAATGGCAGTAGTCGGCGTTGTTGTTTCGGCGACTCTTTCTGCTTTAAATGCTGAACTCCATCCAAATCCTACAACAGACACAGTATGATTCCGATTCTGTAGCGCAGCGCCTTTATCCCGATACCGTAATATCGTCCTTTGTTCTTTGTTCTTGCGTAGATATATGCCTAGTGATATTCAACAGTCATGGAAGAAATGGGGAGCATTTGGTTTTTACTATTTCCAAATTTGAATACTCGAATGAGTGATATCACTCATTCGTTTTGTAAAGTGATATCACCTATTCGAATATGTGTTATCACTTATTCGAATAGTTGATATAATACCTATAAAAACATATAAAGTGATATCTCCTATTTGAAAGAGAGATATCATCTATTGGAAAGAGTGATATCACTTATACAAATATTCGTTTTTATAAGTGATGTCACTTATTCGTAAAAGTAATATCACTCTTTCGAATAGGTGATATCACTCTTTCAAATAGGGAATATCACTTATTCGAATAGGTGATATCACTTATTCGGTATTCCAATGGGTGATATCACCCATTCGAATAGATGATAGCACTTATTGAATTAATGATATCACCTATCCGAAAGAGTGATATCACTAACTGGTATTAAAAAGTAAAACGGCGCCCCATAAATAAGTGATATAACTTATTAGAGTAGGTGATATCATTTATTCATTTGAATAGATGATAAATTTCATTTGAATAGGTGATATCACTCATTCGAATAGGTGATATCACCCATTCGTATAAGTGATATCACTTAAGAATTTATAAAAGTTATATCACCTATTCGCATAAGTGACATCACCTATTCGAATGAGTGATATCACCGATTCGAATAAGTGGTATCACCTATTCGAAAGAGTGATATCACTAACAGGTATAAAAAAATTAGAGCGCTCCCCATAGTGCCTCACATCTTGTTAGGAAGTGCACGTGACAGTTTTTCAGCAGATGAGACATAACCGAGGTCCCATGACATGACAGTGGTATCTTACGCAATAGTACCTCACTGCGTTAGCATAGTACAGATAAGATGTTGTGGCACTTCACCAGAGATGTTGACATCTCCATAAAAGTGATGATTGAAATTCTTTCGGGCTATAAAACAACAAAAACTTGATCATGATGATGATGGAGGTGGTGGTGGTGGTGGTGATGATGATCAGATTATGCCCACAAGTATGCCAATATTATACCTTATTTAAATGTATTGGTAGGCTATCTTTCTTTGAGAAAAAATAGTGAAACACTTCATTGCACGCTGTTTGTTATGCAGACTTTATACTATGTAACTATAAATATGGTATTGTCGTCTTTCACTTGCTAAAGGCAACGGGGCCGAAAATTTGTGTTGAGTGTTATACTATTTTTTCGCATAACGATAGGCCTACTGCCTTTTGTAGGACATTGAATTTTATTGCAATATAAAACATCTCAGATATCGACATGTAATCTATCCAGTTCAGTTACTACTTCTGGATCACTAAATAAGAGGGATAACTTATTCACATAGTTCCTTTAAGTTTTCAAATACGAAATTTTATCAACCATCGTACAGCTTTTAGCCATTCAGACAAAGTGTCTGGTTCTATGTCTTCATGTTTGGCCCATCGTCTGGCATACTCTTCGACAGATATCATAACTAAACTGACGCCAATTAAAGGAACGGGTTTCGGGGTATTTAGGACCTCTTGAAATAAGATTTTTGAGGTTTTCATTTTCAACAAAAGAAACGTCTCCGGTGATGACATGCCCGATAGGACTATATTTGAAGGGAGATGATGAACATGTGATGGTGTTGTGTAGACGATGGTTGATGTCTAGACACGGCAAAACCAGTTTGTAATTGAATAGCTTGGATGCTTTGTGCGGGTTAAAACGAACAAAAGCAAATAAAAATGTCTTCAGAGACCACCTTTGAGTGGCAGATTGGGAGTTCTATCAAGGCAGGTAACACTATAGTTATAAAATTGAATGTTGAATGCTAAGAGAGATGCTGACGTTTTGGATATTTTAATGTAGTAATGGTTTAAAAAGTTTGAAACACTAATAATAAGAGACTTCTTTTAAATGGACGCCCCTTAACCAGTTTACAGTCAGAACTACTATGAATGTCAATGATATAGACACGAAAGTATTTGCTTCAGGTTTATACATATTCACAAATGTGCGCCATTTTGCTTCAACTTGCCGTTTTGTTTGTTTTGTTTTTTGTTGTTTAACGTCCCACTCAAGAATCTTCCAATCATATGAATTGTAATAGGCAGCTCCCTGGTGCGCCATTTGAATTTTCCCGCCACTGATGACGTCATCCGAATTCTGGCTTCAATTGCACACTAGGGAGCCGCCTGTGACGTCATAACTGGAGGTGCGTCATACCGGAAGTGAGGTCATATTACCATGGCGACAGGGAGGTAGAAACAATAGTTGAGCTCGGGGAGTATGTTTATGACCGGAAGCGGAAGGCTGTGGGGGTGGCTTTCTTGGATATTAAGCCAATGAGAGCCTTCGATACAAGAGGTCCGGGTCATATGAGGTCACGTGATTTCACGAAAGGTCAGGTGCTAAATATAGAAGTTGGGTTTTTTCCACTTTTGGACTGAGAGTGAATCTATTTTTAGAACCGAAACCTCGGGGTTTTCCAGTTTTGCTGTCTAGAGTGTTATCAGTGGATCTGCAGCAGTTCTGGTTTTCCCCATCAGAGCGGTCTGACAGGATACGTTGAGGATGAGTATGCCGATCCCGTATCAAGTGCGCAAGCGCGAGAAGCGGTAGGTCGAGCTCGTAATCGCGAGTCAAGCTTGAACAAGTTATCATTATACTAAGACTCTGTAAAACTTATGAGTTTGTACAAAAGGAGATCGCTCTGTATAGACTCTAGGATTGGAACAAAGGGGATATCACTCTGTATGGAATCTAGGATGGAACACTCTTTACAGACTGTATGGTTGGGACAAAGGGGGATCAATCTCTATATAGACTCTTGAGTTGGGACAAAGGGGAGATTACTCTATATGGACTGTCTCTACCAGGGGACGTGAAGTGAAACCGAAAGTATAAGAAGGGTAGCCATCTTGGATATGGAATCATGGGATATCTAGTTTCATAGATAGACAGGAAATCCTGGCTAATGAGGGATACTTCATTTTACTGGAAACGACAGACTGACTAATCTCACGGCAGGAGAGATACATAAGTGTGTAATGTACTCAAAGTTTGCAAAGTGATCAAGTGTGTAACGTTCTTATGTTTCAAAGTTTGCAAAGTGATCAAATGTGTAACGTTTTCATGTTTCAAAGTTGTAAAGTGTGCAAACGCTCTGTTGCAACGTGATGATGCAAAGTTTGCAAGCTTTCTAATTTATGAAGTGACAAACTTTTGAAGAATGAAGTTGTTCCCTGTTCTCACTTACATCGTTTTAAATAGGTTTCAAAGTTCAGACAGTGAAAAATGTATCTGTATTATTTTATATCGTTTAAGAGAGTTGCATTTCTGTATATAAAATAAAATATTAAACACTCACCAGAGGATTTTTCTGACGATGTTGACTCTTCGAGTTTTGGATGCCAAATGAACTCTAACTGAACTTTTTCTTTAGTGTTTTAAGTTACTATTTTTAGAATTTGCAAACCAGTTTGGATTTCTATCTTATAAACTCTAATAAGTCTTTTTATCGATCAAGTAAAAAACAAATGAATGTTAACCTAGAAAATTCACCTACTATATTTTATACTTACCGCTACAGTATAACACAAACATACACACACAAAAACTGCATACTTTCAGTTAAGGTTTCTTTTCTAATAAGATGGGTGGCCCTTATAAGGGCCGTTGAATTATTGTCATCAAGAGAAAGTCCAGCAGACGTCGAAATCGACTGACTTCAATCTCCATCTCTTCTATCAGCCGCCTGATTTCCGCCTCATGCAGCCTCAAATCCGCCTGAGCCATAGCATACTGCAGCTCAGACATCGGGGGCGACGATGGTAGCGCTCTTGGTGGAGGAGGCCTAGGTGGTGGTGTCCTAGGCCCGGACGGCTCGTGAACGTGGGCCTTTGTGGAGTAGGCAACACAAGCGTCAATTTTCTCTTCGACGTCGATAAATTCCTCTACGGAAATGACTCTCCGATGATACATCTCCAATGTTGTCCATGATGAACTGATACCGAGTAAAACAAATGTCTGGTTTATCTAGAGACTATGAACGCGCACGCAAGGTATGACGTCAGCGTTCTATTTGGAGTATGAGTTGTTCCATGACTCTCACTTCTGATACTCGGGGCGTTTTTGTCTTATACCTTAGGTGATTTATACACACACTACGCTACATAAAGTGACCATGTCTATAATACTACGTCTCTCAGTTTCATTACTAGTATTAAAATGGCTTACTATCACTATCAGTCCATATATCCCGATACGATACAATTAAAGTATGATTTTACCATGATTGTGACAGGACCTACCAAATCTGGGAAAACTGAATTTGTAAAACAACTGATAGAATGGAATGATCAATGGATTCATCCCCATCCCGAAAAAATTGTATGCTACCGTGAATGACAATCTGCTTATGAAATCTTACAATGCAAACATCATGTTCACTTCATTCAAAATTTGCCTGGGGATGACGAAGTCTTAGTTTCTGATCCGACTAGTTGTCACCTACTTGTCATCGGAACACGAGTGTGATCTACATCACTCAAAACTTGTTTGATCGGGCTAAACAATATGATACCATAAGTTTGAATGCTCATTATCTCATCCTGTTTAAGAATCCTAGAGATAAATCTCAAGTGACCAACTTATCACGTCAATTAGATTTACCAGGGTTAAACCATGCTTATCACGACGCTACAAATCGCCCTCATGACTATCTTTTGATTGATCTCACATCGTCTACTGATAATCTAAGATTAAGATCAGATCTGTTTCATCCTTGGTATACGGGAGGAATAGTGTTGTTTACACCTTATAAGTAGACAGTACATTTCTCAAGGTCGTCATTTCTCGTATTCCTGTTGAATCATGAATCCTTTACCTTAAGCCACCAGTAAACTGGTGACTACTTTAAGAAAACTGCAATTGGAAAAAGATCCCATAAGACGTCAAGAACTGTTATAATTAGGCAGAGACGCTTTATTGAAATGGTTTGGTATGGGGGCTAAAAATCTTCTGTCTGGTACTATTCCAGTGACCAAACCTACAGCAACGTTCATACAGAGAAGAAATGCTGATCTTTTAAAAATCTTTGTTGACCCAAAAGCTGACGGAGAAGCTAAGAAAACTGCTATCTTAAAACTGGGAGGGGCAGAGTTTTTAGGTGGGGTACTCATTCGCTCCCTGGGCTGGACGTCTCAAGAAGAACACTGCACCTTAAAAGAAACAACCAAGGGCATCCCCTCCTTCTTTCCAGCAGAAAAAGAAGAGTCCTAAGAAAAAGAACCCCCATTGATTCAAAAATTTATTAATATGAAACAGATTCGTGAAGCTAACGCATTCAATCAGGCTTCTCCTGCACAAATACCGTCTCCACCTGCAACCAACAGCCCGGTAGCAGGAACTTCTTCTATTGTAACATCTATCTTTGGACAACCTATACGTCTTCTTGGTAGACCTAATTAATATCAAAATTACTCAACGTAAACAATCCCATATTAGTAAGACTAAAGCATCCCTACAGAATCTGAATGTACCTAAAAAGTAGAAGTCTACTCTCACTTCTTCTTCAAAGCAGTCCTTGTTATTTCCCTTATTACCAAAACCTTTAGCTGCGAAAGATGTATCATTTCAGCTAAACAAACCTGTTACGTCTACTCCAAAATCTACTCGTTTACCTTTGTTTGCTTCTACCTTTGGATCTACTATCACCAGCCAGTCTAGGACAAAATCTACTTCATATATGAATAGCTACAAATGTGCATGGCACAATGCTCTTTTTAATACGAGTAAAGAACTTCAAGATCATAAACGACTTCAACATCCTATGTTGATACAGGTTTAAAAACTACCTCAGATCATTTGTATAGAATTCAAAGGAGTGATTCATTTAACAAAACGTCAGAATCGTCACTTGGGTTCAAAGAAACAAGTCTTAAAAAAACTAGTTTATCCTTAATTGACTGCCCCTCGACGACGTCGTATTCTAACGAATCAGCAGGGTAGTGTTTTACCTATTTTAACCTTATTAGCGCCATTACTACGGGATGTAGCTTCTCCTATCTTAAAATCTATATTATAATCATGACCACAAGAAAAATGATCTTAGTTCCCGAGAGGACCATGGATGAACTCAAACAATGGAGGGAATACCATATTTGGGACAAATATGGTCGATATCGTAACTGATGCCTTACGGCCACAACCTAGGAAAGGGTATCAACCCTCGAGACTTGATAGTTTTGTAAAAGGATTAGTGGAATAGAATGTCCCTCGTGATTGGATATATAATCCTAATTATATCAAAGCTATGAGTACCCATAAACCTCTGGATGATGATGATAATGTTGAAGATGACACAGGGTTCTTTGATGCTATGCCTACTCTTCCTTCTACTGACATAAAAGATTCTGCAAAGACATCCCTTAGTCAGAAATTTGTCAAGGATTGGCATAGATTGACTCCTACGGTCTGGTCTACAATTAAACTATCCCAAAAGAGTCTTCCAGAATGGACCAAAACTCAAAATCTTTGCAGAATGGCAAATTAACATCCACCTTTTATGATCCCTCTAATCAAGGTGGCTATGCAGGTATACAACCTCTCTATCGAGAAGTGAAACGTCGCAAGTATCCAATTTCTCTAAATGGGGTCAAACAATGGGTGAAAGAAAAAGACACGTATACCCTTCATAAATCTATTAAGAGAAAGTTTCCTCGTAACCAAACGAGAGTGACCGATATATGTATCCAACACCAAGACACCCAATGACGGGTATACGTTTCTCTTATTTGTCATTAATGTTCTATCTAAATATGCCTGGGCCATCCATTTGAAAAATAAATCCGATAAAGAAATGGTACGAGGGTTTCAAAACAAGTTATAGGACGACGTCCTGTTCGTAAACAAACCGATAAAGGTTTACGACAGACAAAACAGAAACAAAGCTAGGAGACTTATAGAACGATTTCAACGGACACTGAAAGCTGGCATGTGGAGATATTTTACTCATACTCGTTCATGTCGTTATGTTGACGTTCTTCTTCAGATTGTTCAAGCTTATAATCGATCGTGTCATCTTGGTATCGGTGGAAGACCCATATAAGTCAATTCTTGCAATGTATAGAAGTCTGGAAAACCTTATATGATACCCCTCCTAAACGCCATCCATTACCCAAGTTTCATACAGTTGATCGCGTACGTATCAGTAAAGTAAAACGTACATTTGATAAGGGATACTTACCTAACTGATCAACGGAACTGTTCACGATCCAGAAACGAGTACCTGATCGTTACCCCTATGTGTATTACATCCAAGATGATCATCAAGAACGATTGGAAGGTACGTTTTACGAATCAGAATTACAAGCCGTAGTGAAAACAGATGATGTCTATGAGATGGGATTCGTGATCATAGAAAAAGGGGTGTAGGTATAAATCGATTTATAGAAGAAGTGAAGGTACATTTGAAAGGATAACATTCTAGTTTTGATTCATGGATTCCAAATTCAACTTGATCGACCAGTAGACTCGGTAAGCCGTAAATACATGTACTTCAAAATTATTTTTAATATCAATAAATTGAATGTTTTCTTTAAAAACAGTTTTTAAATTAGAAAAAAAAAATTTTAATATGAAAAGATAAATTGAATTTTCTTATATTAATGAGATTTTTTAAAAACATTACCAAATATTTTTTTATTAGAAATCGGATGAATTTTTTAATATTAAGAATTCGACAAATTTTCATATTATTTTTTTTTAATTTTAGAAAATAATTTCCTAATATTTAGAAAATATTTTTTATATTAAAAAGTCGACTGGTTTTTTATATTTGATTTTTTTTTAATTTTAAATTTTATTTTTCAATTTTAAAAATATTTGTAATATAAGAAAAAAAAAGATTTGTTATGTTACAAAATTTGTATGAATCGAACCGGCCTGGCTCAGTCGGTAGCGCTCTCGACTCTTCAAGTGATCGGGAGGTCGTGAGTTCGAGTCCAGCCGACGGAAGGTCGGTTTCCTGTCCTTCTGACTGAGACAGTAAAACCTAGGTCCCGTGTCACAGTAGGTGTCGGCACTTTAAAGAGCCCTCACTGCTCAATGACCGTAAGTGCCGAGCATAGGTCAAAATTTGAAGCCCTTCGCAGGCATTTGGTGACGTCTCCATATGAGTGAAAGATTCTTGAGTGGGACGTTAAACAACAATAAAAAAGTATGAATCCATACAATGATTGACAGGTAACTCTTCTACAGTATCGGTTAGACGAGGAATGTAGAAGTACATGCTTCTAGTTATTTACATTGTCGATAATATATAAAGCCTACCCTCATATATCGCTGATATAGTTATGGTCAAATTATCAAGAAATAACAATATAACAGAAATATAATATATAGATCTATAATAAAATGCATACTTCGAAAATATTTTTTACCCGCGATATTTTATGCAAAAAGAATCTCTGCCTAAACAAAATTTTTGAAAGACCACCTTTATCACTGGTACATCAGTCAATTTAAACTACAATTACACATTTTTATTATAATTTATGATAATCTCTTAAAATCACAAATCATGAAAAAGTGAGCCATCAAAGATAAATGATAAATATGTCGGGTTGGCCATATAACTTTTAAGTGGTTATCTTTGGGATATTTAAATAAAAGACAAATTTTAAAATCGTTGCCTATGACCTTTAAAAAAAAACAACCTTGCTGAGCGTGCACCGCCGATCACGGGCCTTTAAAACATACATATAATTATCATAGTGTATATTATACATTTATGGACCTCTAGGTAGGGTGATATGAAGGGTCGTCTACCTGAAGCAGTCACATTCCCCTGAGGGTTACCAAGAGGTCCATTAATTGTTTATTATACCGAAAAAAAAAGAAATTTAATGAGTCAAGTTCAATCAACAATTTTAATACATTTTATAGTTCCCTTGTTTATTAATCAAACAATTCAAACATATCTTTGGTCAATTTTGGCAGTATTTGCTGGATCCAATTTTTTAACACGATTTATGTTATTTGTTTACATGGAGCCCACAAGAAAAACAACTCTTGCTAGAATAAGAGAGAGTGTCGCCATGGAGGTGGGGGCACGTGCTCCAGGGAAATATGAAGTTTTGTCATCCCTACGAAGGAAACGATGTTTTGAAACATCGACACGTGATGTATTTTAACGAATCAGCTTCATACAGTAATACGCTAGTGTATATTGTTCGTATTATATGACATTGATGGTACATATACGGAAGTCTCAAAATAAAATAAATTGAATTTGTAGTACATCCATCCTCTTGCCTTTAATTATTCATAATGGCCAAACAACCTTTAAAGCACGCTTCCTTAATGTGAAATGCCGCGTTTTGATAACAAATAAGTGATAACAGATCAGTAAAAACTAATTTATAAACCAAAACTAATAACTAAAATGTCCCTCCTGGGCTTCCGTAACAAACACAGTGATAGCACGAGAAGTCTGCGAGATGCAGAATATTGATTATGTTGTGTTTAGCGGTTTGTACAAACATACAATTGGGCAATCGATTTTTATTGATCTAGAAATGGAATAATATGGAAGAAACGAAATATGGCTTATGCATGGTGTTCAGGCCTGATCTTGTTACTAGTGACAATAGTAAATTTTAAAAATACCGTTACACAAGAGGAAACTGGGGGGATCCAGTTCTGTTCATTTTTCAACAACAGAGGACCAAAACCACAATCTAATCTGAAGAACTGTACGTGGTTCAAAACAAACACTTGCTGTGTTCAAGAAGAAATCGATGCCTGCTTTTCGACGGTTAAACCTCTCCCTGGAGCATCACCGGCATGTCAACGGTATACAAATTATCTTATGTGTTATATCTGCGCACCAAACCAAAATGCATTTTACTACAGAGAAAGCCTCACTGTCTGCGAGGAATTCTGCGATCTTTGGTATGAAGCATGCCGGTCTGCCATCCTGAAGGGATCCGTGATCAGTAGCTTGTATACGAACGGAAAAGATTTCTGTAAAAGCAGATCATACGAAGTGGTCAGTGCCAAAGCAGGTAAATGTTACATGTTTGATTCCAGGATGGACAAATCTAACGGAGTGTTTTCAAATACGAGATTAACATCGAAGTCTTTCGTCATGACATTTATACTAGATCTAACATTTGTTTTTATATCGGTATATACAGCGAAATCATACCATTGGTAGATCTACTTTGAGGTCTACCGACATTTGTCTGTCAAGATGCAGAAACAAACGTGATAAAATCAACGAAGTCTATTAGAGTAGTTATTAACATATATTTGAGTGTGATTTGTACTGTTTTTAAAAATAATTTTATTTTAATCGTTACTTTATTGACAACACTTCTGTATATATATATATATATATATATATATATATATATAATATATATATATATATATATATATATATTAATATATATATATATATATATTCACAGCGCTGTTTCCGAGAAAATAGAGTTGTAGTTACATGTAGCCTATACACATTTCAACTGTACATAATATATTGTAGTTGATTGTTTGATGAGTGTTAAATAAATTACAGTATTATCTCCATGTAAATGATCATTAAAACATTATAGCCTCGTAAAGCATGTCTCGCCTCAAGTTTAGTTTATTGTTGATTGTACATGTAGTAACGATGTTACGCATGCAAATGTGAAAAATCAAATGCGGCACACTATATATGGCTAGTCAATTCTATTGTTGCAATATACAAGTATATAATTATATCATTGACAATGTTTAGGGTACTTCAAACGGTAGCATTGCCAATATACCACTGGTAAAGTTTGCCATTGGTAAGTTCTAATGGTACCCATGGGTATCATCAGTGTGCCAGTGGAAACATATTTTACCAATGGCGATAGGTCAATGTCAAGTTTTCATTTGTCCTGCCATATATCTGCAGGGATATAACAAATAATGTTCGTCAAAGTTGAGGTTGTGTGGGGCATTCTATGTCAAAGTTGCCAATTTTGCTAAAAGACGATGGGATAATAGCAAACGTGACTTTCAACTCCCAAGATTGTACACATTTATTGTAACCCTGGGAAATAAAAAGGTGAACACACGATACACGCATTTCCTGACATAATTTGATATATTGCACTTAGATATTTTTCAATGTCGAGGTTGTATATTAACCTTCGTTGGTTCAAATCGTTTGCTTTCAATGTTTTTTGTTGGTTGATGTTGAACCACGAAATATCCGATAAAAAACGTTGAAAGTAAGCGATTTGAACAAACGTAGGCTTAAATTACAAGACTAGGTTGTATGTCAACATGTCATGAGGATATTACAAATACCTATGCATTAAAGTCCAAGTTGTGTATATGTATGCAGTGGCATAATTCAAGATGGAGATTGCATTCAGTTTTATGTCATTTGTACGGTTGTATGTGACATCATCATTGTTACATTTATTAGCTTTGTTGCCATCAAATACTACAGTTTACAACTGCCTTCACCCAAGTTTGTTTGTTTATTGTTGTTTAACGTCCCTCTCAAGAATATTTCACTCATATGGAGACGTCGACTTTCACCCAAGAGGCAGTACCGAACGTCTGACCTTTATATCTGAGCCTACACTCTCCGCTTGGGGTAGCTTCAGCCCTGCCATTAATATAAAAGTTGGGTATAAAGTATATTTTAACTGCCTGCACCAAGCCGGGAATACCTGACCTCTATTCTATGCCTACACGCTTAATTTGCGTCAATAAGGTAGCTATAGCATTGACATTAATATAAAAGTTGTGTTGTCATTTTAAAAAATCTTAGGGTAATTTACTACATATAAACATTAATTTGAGGGTTTGTAATATTGCATCAGTGTCAATGTTATTTGTAATGATGAACCAAGGTCATGGTTGCATGTAAAGTACATTGATATTTTTGTTTTAATTCATGTAGTAAGTAAGATTTAATAGATCTTTTTCATTTAAGATTTATAAATGAATTCATTTATCACATTTGATGATCATTTCAGTCTCTCTTGCAAATCCTGAGATCAAAATTTGGGAAATCGAATTGATAAAAACAGTTGACAATAAGAACAAATGATAAGATAATTTTTCAGATGGCAGGTAATCAAAATAGTTCAAAATTTGAAATGCCAATAAAAATTACGATAAATACAAAATATTTAATATGTATAATTTTATACGTTAACGCTACAGTTTTTCCAGTTAAATAAAAGTGGTCGGTATTAAATGGTAGAGAAGAGGAGTTGATTAGCATGTACTCAGAATGAGACCGCCAACCCTCTGCACACAAAATCAGCTTAAGGCTCCAGCGGGGTTCAAACCCACACTAACTAGAGGTGAGAGACTTCATGGTTTAAGCATGATGCTCTAAACACTTATCCACGGAGGCAACAAGTGTACTTGGACTTAGATGTAGAGCTTTCTGTTGTGTTAATATGTTGAAGTCAACAATTCTCTGAAATATGTTCATATGTGTATTTTTTCTAGCAACACATTTCTAAGTGGTATAAAAGTTTATGTAGAATATGACTTGATCACAGAAATGATAAACATTCATAAAACACATTTTTATTGTGTAAATTAGCAACATAAAACTATCAACTATAATAAAGTAGAGTTATTCTGTATCATTTTATAAATATATAGATATCTATGTACAAAATTGTGAAATTTTTGTATTTAAAATATAAAAAATGGCAAAAAGTTAATGCCCCTATTTAACAGTAATAATATCATATTATAATTAATAAACACTTAGCGGTCTTGTCTGTGCCTTCTCTTTTCTCTAAGAAGTTTACCCTCACTGGAAATATAAGTAACTTTTCACTCGAGATGATATAAAAGACTTAAATCCCTTTTTTGTTAGAATTTAAATTTATTTCTGACATTTAGAGTAACCGCTACGGAAAAAGGTCGACTAGCATGCGCAATAAGCTATGTGAAAGATATACTACTGAATTATGGATTAGAAGAGTATCGAAGTGCACCAAGTTTCAGGAATGCATCATAGTAATACAGATGAGGTATAATGATATAATATGCTAGAGTATATTGTTCTTATTATATGACATTGATGATACATATACGGAAGTCTCAAAATAAAATAAATTGAATTTGTAGTACATCCATCCTCTTCCTTTTACAAGATGTAATTATTCATAATGGCCAAACAACATTTGAAGAAGCACGCATCCATAATGTGAAATGCCGCGTTTTGATCACATATAAGTAAAAACTAATTTATAAATCATAACTGAAATGTCCCTCCTGGGCTTCCGTAACAAACACAGCGATAGTACGAGAAGTCTGCGAGATGCAGAATATTGATTATGTTGTGTTTAGCGGTTTGTACAAACATACAATTGGGCAATCGATTTTTATTGATCTAGAAATGGAATAATATGGAAGAAACGAAATATGGCTTATGCATGGTGTTCAGGCCTGATCTTGTTACTAGTGACAATAGTAAATTTTAAAAATACCGTTACACAAGAGGAAACTGGGGGTATTCAGTTCTGTTCTTTTTTCAACAACAGAGGACCAAAACCACAATCTAATCTGAAGAACTGTACGTGGTTCAAAACAAACACTTGCTGTGTTCAAGAAGAAATTGATGCCTGCTTTTCGACGGTAAAACCTCTCCCTGGAGCATCACAGGCATGTCAACGGTATACAAATTATCTTATGTGTTATATCTGCGCACCAAATCAAAATGCATTTTACTACAGAGAAAGCCTCACTGTCTGCGAGGAATTCTGCGATCTTTGGTATGAAGCATGCCGGTCTGCCATCCTGAAGGGATCCGTAATCAGTAGCTTGTATACGAACGGAAAAGATTTCTGTAAAAGCAGATCATACGAAGTGGTCAGTGCCAAAGCAGGTAAATGTTACATGTTTGATTCCAGGATGGACAAATCTAACGGAGTGTTTTCAAATACGAGATTAACATCGAAGTCTTTCGTCATGACATTTATACTAGATCTAATATTTGTTTTTATATCGGTATATACAGCGAAATCGTACCATTGGTAGATCTACTTTGAGGTCTACCTACATTTGTCTGTCAAGATGCAGAAACAAACGCAATATAATCACTGAAGTCTGTGTATTATCATCACCCCATTGTGTACATATATTCGAATGTCATTTGTACGTTTTTTTAAAAAATAACTTTATTATTGACCATCACTTCTGTATATATATATATATATATATATATGTATATATATATATATATATATATATATATATATATATATATATATATATATATATATATATATACAATTACAGCGCTGTAGTTACATGTAGCCTGTTCACATTTCAACTGTACATAATATTTTGTAGTTGATTGTTTGATGAGTGTTAATTAAATTACAGTATTATCTTCATGTAAATGATCATTAAAACATTTTAGCTTCGTAAAGCATGTTTCGTTTCCAGTTTGGTTTATTGTTGATTGTACATATAGTAAATGGTGTTAAGCTTGCAAATGTTAAAAATCAAAGGGAATGCGGCACACTGCATATGGCTAGTCAATTCCAAGGTTGCAGTATTCATCATATCATTGGCAATGTTGAGGATACTTCAAATAATAGCATTGCCAATTTACCAGTGGTAAAATAATTGACTTTTCCATTTGACGACTTACTCTGAACGGATTTTGTCTTGCCAAAGGAAGAAAATCCGCCATTTGTAAAAATGGTAACATTGGGAGCCATATCAGAGTGGTTCAAATTGTCAAATAGACCACTTTTAACTGTGGAGTTTGGTCATTTTCCCTTATATGATGGGGTTAATTATTTAATTTCCACAGACCATCTTTAAATGCAAAATGACTGCAAAAGATCATTTTTAAGCCGTTCGGTAATTTTGAATGGCGTAATAAATTAATGCTCTGGTAAAGTTTGCCATTGGTAAGTTCTAAAGGTACACATGGGTATCATCAGTGTGCCAGTGGTAACATATTTTACCAATGGCGATACAGGAATGTCAAGATTTCATTTCTGCAGGGATATAACACATAATGTTCGTCAAAGTTGAGGTTGTGTGGGGCATTCTATGTCAAGGTTGCCAATTTTGCTTAAAGACGATGGGATAATAGCAAACATGACTTTCAACTCCAAAGATTGTAAACATTTTTTGTAACCCTGGGAAATAAAAAGGTGAACACACGATACACATATTTCGCGACATATTTTGATATATTGCACTTAGATTTATAAAAGTTGTGTTTGCATTTTTAAAAATCATAGGGTAACTCACTATATATCAATTGAAGGTTTGTAATGTTACATCAATGTCAAGGTTATTTGTAATGATGAACCAAGTTCAAGGTTGCATGTAACATATATTGATGGTTTTTTTAAATACATGTAGTAAGTAAGATTTAATAGACCTTTTTCATTAAAGATTGATAAATGAATTAATTTATCGCACTCGGTGATCACTTCTGTCAATCTTGGAATTCCAGAAATCAAAATTTGGGAAATCGAATTGATACAAACAGAACAATACGAACAAATGATACATTATTTTTCCGGATGGCAGGTAATCAAAATAATTCAAAATCTGAAATGCCAAAAAACAGTATAATAAATATAAAATACTCAATATGTATAATTTGATAGCTTTAACACTACAATTTTTGAGTTAAATGAAAGTGGTCAGTGTATAATGGTAGAGAAGAGGAGCTGGTTAGAACGTAGTCAGAAAGAGATCACCAACCTTCTGCAAATAAACTTTCTCACAAAATCAGCTTATGGCTCCAGCGAGGTTCAAACCCACACTAACGAGAAGTGAGAGACTTCATGGTTTAAGCATGATGCTCTAAACACTTGTCCACGGAGGCAACAAGTGTACTTGGACTTAGATGTAG
Source organism: Atrina japonica (assembly GCA_030159075.1). NCBI lineage: Eukaryota > Metazoa > Mollusca > Bivalvia > Pterioida > Pinnidae > Atrina > Atrina japonica. The sequence goes on from BROG01000808.1 coordinate 212,272, forward strand.
AGCTTTCTGTTGTGTTAATATGTTGAAGTCAACAATTCTCTGAAATATGTTCATATGCGTATTTTTTCTAGCAAAACATTCTTAAGTGGTATAAAAGTTTATGTAGAATATGACTTGAACACAGAAATGATAAACATTCATAAAACACATTTTTATTGTGTAAATTAGCAACATAAAACTATCAACCATAATAAAGTAGAGTTATTCTGTATCATTTTATAAATATTTTTTGTTTGTTTGTTTATTGTTGTTTAACGTCCCACTCAAGAATCTTTCACTCATATGGAGACGTCACCAATGCCGGTGAAGGGCTTCAAATTTTGGCCTATGCTCGACACCTATGGCCATTGAGCAGTGAGGGTTCTTTAACGTGCAGACACTTACTGTGACACGGGACCTCGGTTTTTACTGTCTCAGTCCGAAGGACAGGAGCGTATCCAGGTTGGTAACCATTTCACATACTTCCCTGCCCAATCCGAGGATCGAACCCGGGTCGCATTGGTGATTTTTAAATATAGATATCTATGTACAAAATTATGAAATTTTTGTATTTAAAATATAAAAAATGGCAAAAAGGTAATGCCCCCATTTCATAGTAATAATATCATATTTCAACAAATCAGCAGGAAACACAAATAGCTGACCTGATAATGGAATCAAATGTTCTAAACTGCATAGTAATATAAAATGAGTACTAATAATATTGATTCTACTGTAAAGCTGGGAGTTTTCAGCCCTGGTTATTTTCGCCCTTTAACGACAGATAACCTATTCACGCTGTTTTAACTTCGCCATAGTCTCATGGGTGGCATGTATGTCAAGCCTTCAATTGTTTAGCTGGAAAATTTCGCTTTCATTTTAAATTCGCCCTCTCAAATTAAAAGAGAGCTAATATTCCCAGGTATACAGTATTAAATCTTTCCTGGTTAGGTAATACTACACATTTATAGGCCCTGGTTGTAGGGAGACATGAGGATTTGTTAATCAAAGGCAAGTCATATTTATAACTTGTCGCGGATAATCAAATCCTCATGTCTCCCTACAAAAAGGGCAATAAATTGTTTATTATATCAAAATACAGAATCAATAACGACTGTCGAATAAGCTGCAAGGGTTTTTGTATGAGGGAGATATGACGCATGCGAGGGAGACATGAAGTGCAGTCTCTCTGAAACATGACGGCTCTCAACCAATCCCTGACTGTTTTATTTATGAGGTATAATAAAAGTTTAACTATAAATCCTTCACAATTACACATGTATTGTCTACTGGTGTCAGGTCTATTATATAGGCACAGAGACCACAATGACAAAATACAGTGAAATTATCATTAGAGACTAATCTGGTGAAAGACTACTTCTCATATGAGACTACATTCAGAAATACACTCGCATAAAAGATACTTTAACTCAAATGTCTTCAGATGCAAACTATCTAATGAGATCATATCTTAGTGGCTGGTGGTGTGGTCTCTCAAAAATGGTTTCACTGTAGTTTAGTATATTCCACATAGCTTACACGGAGACAGAAGATTCACAACTGCAGAAAACTTATTCATGGCTAAAGATGGCCAATTCGTTAGCAAATTTGAATCTATATACTCTATGGAGTGCTCAAGGTCACAACTCGATAAATTGTGCATCCTCAGTTAAAAACATTATTACAGTATTCAACCCATTAAGTGCCCAGGGCAAATCAAGAAAAAAGGAATGGGCACTTAATGGGACCAATTTTAATAATCAAATTGACATAAAACAGTTAGATTTTTATAAGGCATAGTGGTAAAGTTTTTACCCAGGACACATCAGCATTCGCTGGGGGCTACAGTATTGTCCTTTGACCTAATCTCTGATATCATGATTTGGACAAAAAGAATCTGTACTAAATGAGGAGGTTTTATAATATTTTTACTATTACCAACACTTCTTGATTAACTTGGATAAATGGTATTAAATTTCATATTATCATACTCATGGGACCTGTCTTGAGGGACCACCCCATCTGCCACTGATATATCGGTCTCTCAAAACAAGTGATCTCTCAAAAGAGGTTTTATTTAAAGTATTATTTATTCCGGTGTATATCAGAATACGGTCTCAAAAGACAGGTGGTATTGCATAAGAGTGGTCTTTCAAGGTAGTTTTAATATTTTTTATTTTTAAAAAATGTTTGCTATTTTGTCCCCTTCCAAAGGCATTAAACTTTCTGGTCCTCAAATACTGAACAGATTAAACAGGATGCACTCGCAATATAACTGAAGGCCTGGGCAACATAACCACTCCTATTGTTCTCCGGAAGCTGTATCCGGGTGTCATGGTGAACTTGTAATCCCTAAGTAAAATGGCAAGGGCTGTTTTCATTTCCATCATTGATAATTTATTTCCTATACACATGTATGGTCCAAATCCAAATGAAAAGAACTTTTTGCCTTCAGTTTCCTCTTGAACTTCAAATCTCTCGGGTTTAAATTCATCTGGATCATCCCAGTTTAGCCTGTTGCCAAGTAACAAAATGACTATTTTAGAATTACATTTAATCCACTATCACAAAGACATACCAGTGTATTGTATATAACAACGGATTATAAGAATTAATTAACTAAAACCATTATCGTACTTATAAGGTGTATATCTTCTCAACAAAGATTTAAATCAAAAGCCTGATGATGTCCACAAATTACTCAAATAAAGCTAATTTACCACTTTCATAAGTTCTAAGTGATAGCAATAACTATTTTTCTAAATATAAATCTATTTATAATACAATAATTAACAAACAAGACTTTACATATAAATGTTACAACACAAGATGAAGAAGGAAGTGATCCTCAAATGTTGTTTAGCTTAACAGGTATGACACAATAAGGACACAAAGTGGTTATCTTTGTATTTCACATAGCATGGAACCTAGCTATTAAGTCAAGGTTATCTTTGTATTTCACATAGCATGGAACCTAGCTATTAAGTCAAGGTTATCTTTGTATTTCACATAGCATGGAACCTAGCTTCTAAGTCAAGGTTATCTTTGTATTTCACATAGCATGGAACCTAGCTACTAAGTCAAGGTTATCTTTGTATTTCACACATAGCATGGAACCTAGCTTCTAAGTCAAGGTTATCTTTGTATTTCACATAGCATGGAACCTAGCTACTAAGTCAAGGTTATCTTTGTATTTCATATAGCATGGCATGGAACCTAGCTATTAAGTCAAGGTTAGCATCTTTGTATTTCATGGAACCTATAAGTCAAGGTTATCTTTGTATTTCACATAGCATGGAACCTAGCTATTAAGTCAAGGTTATCTTTGTATTTCACATAGCATGGAACCTAGCTATTAAGTCAAGGTTATCTTTGTATTTCACATAGCATGGAACCTAGCTATTAAGTCAAGGTTATCTTTGTATTTCACATAGCATGGAACCTAGCTATTAAGACAAGCTAAATGACATACTGATAATCAAAGTGACCGAATAAGCAAGGTGGTCTCTTTATGTGAGGATCTGGACTTCTTGAATATTTATCAAGAAATTTCCAAGAGACTAAATATCTTTGGTTTTATATGCAAGGTGGTCTCCTAAGGGAGTGGTCTGTAGTCAAGGTTCAACAATATATACAGTGCATATTTACCTATGTAGTGCTCCAACATGAAGTCCAATGATTGTTCCCTTTGGAATGTAATAGCCTTTCAGATAATCGTCTGACTGTGCCACACGAAACAGAGAAGTAATAGGAGGAAATAATCTACATGGAATAAATGTAAAAATAAAAAGGCTTTACCTATAGTACAACAAAATACAATTGTTATAACATACAACATTTACAAACAGTATACAGATGTTACAAAATATACAATTGTTATTAAATATGGCTATAACAACAGCAAACAGCTGTAACAAAAACATACAGCTGTTACAACAGCAAACAGCATTTACAACATCATACAGTTGTTAAATGTACAACAACATACAGCTATTTAAACAAGAGGGCCTTAATTGCTCACCTGCGAACCATCTTCAAATGTGGAAAGAGGACCAAGAAGAATATGTACAGTGAACCCTCTTTACAGCGACCATGTTTGTTCCTATGTAGGAATGACATTATATTGAATTTGTCACTGTAATGAATTTGATGTGGTGGGTATTTCAAAGTTAACTCTCTTGAGTATCATTTACGCATATATTTGTACATGTAAATAAATAAACTTAAAACAACGTAAAATCTCTATGAAGATATATAAATAAAGTTTATGTAAGTTAATCTTGTAAACATCGATGCTCAATTATTTTTTCATTTAATCGGTGATGTCGTAAAATGCATGATTTGTGTACAAAATGCCTGAATGTAATAGTATATCTCCAGATTCCGATTTAGACACTTTATTGCTAAAACAAAAAAATGCAGAGATTGCTGACACAATTCTCTTAAAATGCGTTTCATAAATAAAATTTTAGTAAAATGTCTACTGCTATCGCAAGTACTGAAATAATTTAAAGATCCGCCATTGTAACCACATCGGAACGAACATGTAGCCTAACGGAACTTGTCACCTATGTGTATTTTTATTCTTTATTTATCAATCTTATTTTTTCATTTTGTACCTAGCTTATCACTTCCTGTTGGTTCAGTTCAAACGAAACCTACTGATGGTTTATAAACATTAGGCCTACTGACGTACAGGTAAGGGTGATTCAAGCACTAATTGTTTACACCTAGGCCATTACCTATCAGTGGAGATTAGAAAACTATTGACGGTGTAATTGTTTCATTGACAATTATTTTTACCTATGAACTCAACCGTGAAGAAAATCAAGAATGATAACAATAGCCAGATCAGCTGGTAGGTTCTGTGTTACGTCATTGTAAAGAGTTTATTTACACTGAGTTTTGTACATTTGTTCCCGGAATCTAATGTCGGAGTCAGATACCGAATATTCCATTGTATTGAGTACTTTTTATGTACATATTCATTTGTTCCCAAGCAATTCTTGTCGGGTACCAAATATTCTGTTATAATGAATGTCGTTGTAAAGCGGGTTCACTGTACATGTTGGCTGATCTGGCCAAGAAACATAAATATTGCTGTTTTAAGAAATTCATAAAAAATACTAGAAATCAAAATTTGGCAAAATTCTTGCAGAAAACATTTCCTCACCTATATACAAATAACATATTTTAATGCTTCGTTGTGAATGCAAGGGGAGATAATTGAGGAAATCGTGCAAAAATGAATGAAAATGACTAAGTCTGAAAAGGCCTCAAAAACGTGTAAAAAATTAATACTATGATTTTTATGAAAAATACAAACTTGAATCATTCATTCATGTAGGTCACTCAGAAACAATACGTTTTTCAATTCATGCATTGGTTCTGGAGGAGAAGAATTTTAAAGAGGGGTACCTTTTGGGAAAAATTATATATATATGTAAAATATTATTCTAGAAATTAAATTTTGGCAAAATTCTTGCACAAAAACATTTCTTCACCTATTTACAAGTAAAACACATTATATGAAAGCAAAGTGAATGCAAGGGGGGATAATTGAGGAAATCATGCAAAAATGAATGAAATGATAAAGTCTGAAAAGACCTAAAAAATACGTCAAAATTTAATATTCCGATTTCTATGAAAATACAATCTTGAATCATACATCCATGTAGATCACTCAGAAACAATCTGTTTTTCAATTCATGCAGTGGTTCTGGAGGAGAAGAATTTTAAAGACAGGTACCTTTTGGGATAAAAATTCGTAAAATATTCTAGAAATTAAATTTCGGCAAAATTCTTTCACAAAAACATTTTTTCACCTAATTACAAGTAAAACACATTAAATGAATGCATCAAAGTTAATGCAAGGGGAGATAATTGAGGAAATCATGCAAAATTGAATGAAAATGATAAAGTCTGAAAAGACCTCAAAAATTAATATTCCGATTTCTATGAAAAATACAAAACTTGAATCATACATCCATTTAGATCACTCAGAAACAATCTGTTTTTCAATTCATGTAGCAGTTCTGGAGAAAAAGATTTTTAAAGAGGGGTACCTTTTTGGACCTATTCTGCCCCGCCTTGAACCCACCCCTGGATTAATCTGGCTGAAAAGGTACAAACTTGGTAAAGGACCTTGAGCACTTGATTCCTGTCAAGTTTCATCAAAATCCTTCCAGTGGTTTCAGAAAAGAAGTTAATACATGAAAAGTATACAGATGGACAGGGAGTGATTACAATACTTCACTTGAGCCTTTGGCTCAGTTGAGCTAAAAATATATGATTGTCATTAAAAACAGCTGTTACAACAGTAAACAGCTGTTACAACATCAAACAGCTGTTACAACAGTAAACAGCTGTTACAACATCAAACAGCTGTTACAACATCAAACAGCTGTTACAACATCAAACAGTTGTTACAACAGTAAACAACTGTTACAACATCAAACAGTTGTTACAACATCAAACAGTAAACAACAGTAAACAGCTGTTACAACATCAAACAACTGTTACAAAAGTAAACAGCTGTTACAACATCAAACAGCTGTTACAACATCAAACAGTTGTTACATCAGTAAACAGCTGTTACAACATCAAGCAGCTGAAACAGTTTGACTTATTACAACAGCCTTGAAACCAGCCCTGGATTAATCTGGTTACAACATCAAAGGACAGCACTGTTACTGTCATTTCATCAAAATCCTTCCAGTGGTTTCAGGTAAGAAGTTAATTCATGAAAAGTATACAGATGGACAGGGAGTGATTACAATAGTTCACTTGAGCCTTTGGCTCAGTTGAGCTAAAAATATATGATTGTCATTAAAAACAGCTGTTACAACAGTAAACAGCTCAACATCAAACAGCTGTTACAACAGTAAACAGCTGTTACAACATCAAACAGCTGTTACAACATCAAACAGCTGTTACAACATCAAACAGTTGTTACAACAGTAAACAGCTGTTACAACATCAAACAGCTGTTACAACATCAAACAGTTGTTATAACAGTAAACAGCTGTTACAACATCAAACAACTGTTACAACATCAAACAGTTGTTACAACTTGAACTGTTACAACATAAACAACTGTTACGGATCAAACAGTCATCAAAATCATGTTACAAACATCAAGCAGATTTACTAACCATGCAACTTGACTTATTAAAGTCGGAAACAGTCCAAAATCATAAATATAGAGATTCTACAATGATTGCTAGCTGAATATCATGCTTATCTAACTTGAGTTACTTAAGTTTCAAAATTTGATATTTACCAAATGTCTTTTCAAATTTTCAAAATTAACTAACAAGAGTAAGATAAACATGATAATCAACTTACATGAGTTGTTGAATCTGTTTCTACCATAAGTTAAAACTTAAATAGTATGGAACCTTAGTCTATATCACATCTAAACACCATGGGGCTTGGACTCTCATGATCCCCTCAAACCTGTATCTTGCTTCAATCACAATTTCATCAATATGTGAGATTATAATCTTCAATAACAGACCCTTTTTCCCTCCATTTACTTTTATTGCCAACTTTGGCCCCCAACAATTGGCTTGATGCAACTTCATGGCAACATTTTCATTACAGTAATAGTGCAGCTTCAGCCAATGAAATTTATTCAGTCCTGTTGGTCATTTAAATATGTTTAACTAACTGCAGCTTTCTTTATACAACTGTTTGAGAGTAGTATAACAACACAAGTTATGGTAGAAAGATTTTTATATAGGACATTGGGTAATAACATATATTTATAACAACATACTCCTGATTCAACAAAAAACAACTGTTGTAGTATCATATATTATAATAGCCATAACAACAACATACAACAAATATTACAATGTTCACACTATAAGACATGGTATATTTAGAAACACTAATAATCCGTATGATGATAAAAAACATAAGATATTGTCATTACCTGAGAGTTTCTTTGATAACACATGTTAGATACTTCAGTTTACTGAGGGTTTCGGGTGTGATCTCAGCCTTGCACTCATTGAGAACTTCCGTCACTTCACGTCTCACTTTCTCTTGCACTTCAGGGTATTGTGCCAGCTGTAGTAGTACCCATGTCATCCCTGTACTTGTAGTCTGAAGATTAAAACATAGAAGTATAGCTTTATTGAGCCGTAAAAATACCTCCATAGTTACAGCATTGTTATTTAACTAGCTTGACGCCTCTGTGACCTAGTGATTAGAGCATCACACCTTGAACCATGAAGTCTCTAACTCCTGCTCAAAACAGGCTCAAGCCCCACTGGAACCTAAGCTGATATTCGTGAGAAAAGTTGCCAGTTTACGTGCAGAGGGTCTGTGGTCTCTTCCAAGGTACATTGTATTAGGGTTCTCTCCTCCACCAATAAATTGGCTGCCATCATATAACTGAAAAATTGTTGAGTGTGGCATAAAAAAAAATAGAAAATGTACCTATCTAACTCAGATTGATTATAACATCAGTGGTGCTCGGAAGAAGTAATCAAGAATACGAAAAAGATGGACAAATATAGCATGGGAGACACAAATGAATGGGCAAGTAGGATATGGACAGACTGAAGAGCAGAGGGATGGAGAAGTACTAAGATAACGAGACATTTCAAGAATAAGAACTGTTACCAGTAGTTTCCATAAATTGTAGAATCAGAAAGTTTCATGAGGTTGAAATTTCACTATTTTGGAAATAAAAAAAATTGCATATAAGAAATTTTGTCAAAATAACAAACATTATTTACCTAATCATGTCGGCAATATTCTATTTGTCATAGCCCATTAATTTATCGACACTTTTGTGTGTATTTGTAAGCCCTACTATCAGTATTTGATTAATTTTGGAATCTGATGTGGGTGCTCCGGACATGATGCGAGCGGGCAGAAATTTATTTCGAATTTTAACAAATCAATATTCATTTGCAAGCGGTCCCGAAGGGCAACTAATTAATTTGGCATGGCCTAAGAGAGAAATTCTTAAGGGTAGGTAAAGTGTCAATAAAACAAAAGCAAACAGAAAAAAAAACATCCACACATATTAAAAATTAAACACGTTACTGAATAGACAGATAGAAAATTACCTCAAAACCAGCCATTAGAAAGCCAAAAACTTGAGTGACCAGCTCCTCATCTGTCAGTCCACCCCCTTCCTCATCTCTTGCTGCAATCAGTCTGGACAGCAAATCCTTTCTTTGTTCACCTTGGGGATAGTCAATATAACATTATCATCATCAGAAAAAGTTGTCATTAAAAAGCCCCACAATGATGTTTCAATTTACAAATTTCAATTTCATTTACTTATACTAAAAACATTTAAAGCGATATAAGCTGTCACAATGATTATTTTTGTCCCCTGGCATAAAGTAGAGAATATGATAAAATGTGTGTTCAAATACATTATCAAACATGTGAAATATTGTAAAAGATCTTCTTTTTGATGTTCATTTTTTTATCAGAAATTAAGTTCTTAGGTACCGTAAAAAATATAGCTGTATTTCTGTATGCAATGACCTTTCAGATGAACTCTTTTGCCATATAAAATGTACTTTATAATTCGGTCAGGGGATCTCGGTCATTGAAGCGATCAGACTATGTTAAATTCAACTGATTTTTATTTGTTTTATATTTACCTTTAAAATACAGGACGCGATTTTTATCGGAAAGTGCATGTATTATGTAAAATATATGCTTTTCAACGCTATTTTAAATGCCCCCAGAAAATTGGATGAATATATGAATAAATATATCAGGTCACTAAAAGAAATTTTTTCGATGTTTAATGTTACCGTGAATGCTGACATTGACAATATCAAAAGAATATAACTGTGAAAAGTATGCATTACTCATGTTATTCAATCTTGCCGCCATGTCCATTGGAGTTGGGAAGTTCATGATCATATATGTCAAAAATGATAAAACCGAGAATGCTATGGGATGAGTTAAAAATGGGTTGAGATCACCCGATATACCCCACACGTGGACAATTTCAGAAACAAATGTTTTGAAACGACGAAAAAGACCAACTTTGCCTGATTTAAGTATGGAATGATGATGTACGAAAATAAACACAAAGGGTAATAAGAATAGAATGTATATTAACTGCAAATAACACTTGTTTATTGGACACTCAGTAATCTTTGTAAAAAAATACCGAAAGTTAATTTGCAATGCTCAAAGTAATGGCAGATAAACAATAACTGATATTATGGGTTACATTTGGCAAGATTGTTTCAATTTTACACATGCATTTGTTATTCTAACCACCAGATAGTCTCTTTGGAATATATATGAGATAAAATATTACATAAAATAAGCATGTAAAATTTTTCACCTACACAGCTCATATCACTTTGACTACTACTTTCTTCCCCATTTTACGAGACCGAGTGAAGATATAAAGGTATATCCTGATATAGGCCTACACCAAACTTCAGTATGTTTGATTTATTAATGTTTTAGATCTACTTAAACAAGTCCTATAATTTCATTGCATTATCCGAAAAATTGTATCCCCCATTTTAATAGACACCCACTGGTGGAAAAGTGCTGTAGTATTCAAGGCATTTTGTACATGTATATTTATCATTCAATTATTATACTCACATATGATCATTTTTAAATTAAAAAACAAATTAAGGAGATTCAAATATCCAACCATATTGAAGACTTTTTATTTATATTGTATTCATATTGTTATAAATCATCATACTTTTGCTTTTTACTCAGCCAGTAATAGACAAAAATGTCTCCATTCATCAAATAATCACCAAAAATGTAAGTTTTATGCCAAAATAGAATCTGGACATTACTTTCTGAAAATTTGTGAAAGAGCACATTTGTTTAAATATTACATAAGTTGTTTAGATTAAGAATGACAGTACTGTGCTGCAATATCGTGATGTTACAGATACAGTGAAACCAATCTTGAAATACCTCTCTCAAAAAAAGACCACCTATCTTGTGAGAACACATTCCAAAAAAAAAAATGTCTGAAGATAATGGAGTTCCAGAAATGGGTGCAGTTATCAAAATATGAGTTTGACCCACAACTGTCAGGCTACATGTACATGTATAAGGTCAAACGACATGTAAATATTTTGATTCCTTCAGCCCAGGTTAAAAATTATGAAAAGTAGATCAAAGTCCAAGGTCAAGTTCACTAGGTCAAAAATCAAGGTACCAAATGAAAGCTCTAGTCACAAAAAATCTAGATGTGTAATATCAAAGCCCTATCCCTTGGAGTTAAAAAGGTATATGCCTAATTAAAATTTTGCCTATCCATCCATCTTAAGAGATCACATTTTCGTGGCAGACAGGGTGGCCTCTCAGTACAATATGTAGTACCTTTCTGCTGGCTCTTTTTAATTATCATTTTGGTAAATTCCTTTACATGAGCACAATCTTCCCACAATTTTCTGTTAGATTTTGTTGGGAAATATTCGGCAAAGGGAAGGAATTGTAAAAACCTGGAAAATAAAATTAATCAAAGTATTAAGTAAGTAGAACATTACATCTATACCCATAATAAAAATATGTACGAGAGATTACGATCGCATGAGACCAAGGGTAGGAAAGAGCATAACAATTAGGCCATAGTTTTACAATGATGATCTATACCATGTATAATGACTCTCACCTCTCGTGAGTGCAGATTTGAGTGCTGTTTGAACCTAGGTTGACTTTGTGAGAAAGTTTGTCAGCTTATTTCCTGACGGCCAATGGTGTCTTCCCTGTGACTGTAACTGGGCTCTCTTTTCCAATTAAAAAACTGCTTTAAAAAAACTTTTGAATGCTGAAGGTGAGAAGACCCAGTTACAAAGTAACCAAGAAGAGACAACAGACCTTCTGCAAACAAACAGAAAAACTTTCTTGGGGCTAGAACCTGCCCTAACTAGAGGTGAGAGACTTCATGGTTTTTGGTGTGGTACTCTAATTACGGAGGTCCCATGTGTGTCGCATATGACCATAAACAATAAGTACTGTGTTCACAAATTTAGAATTTCTGCAACAGTACTACTTTCTGTCTTCAGAATACTTATACAAGATTTGAATGATAAGTGTTGAGCCTCATATGTAAGGATTTGTCTTTTGTGAGACATATTGCACTATTTTTCAACATAATTTCCTTCAGTGTCTATACACTTTTGCCAGCGATGTTTAAGAGTCCTCCACTGCATGTATGACATCATCTGTCTGGAAATTGGTACTGGAAATGACTTTTTTCAATTTTGGGAATAGATGGAAGTCTGATGGAGCAAAATCAGTTGAGTGAGGGGGGTGCTGAATCAAATGAAAGCCACAATCATTAATGGCAGCTATAGCAATGAAAGTCTTGTGAGCAGGGGCATTGTACTGGTATAATAAGACACCTTTACTGAGCTTTCCACAGTGCATGATCTTAATGTTTTTCTCTTAACTGCCTAAGAAATGATGCATGATATGTTCAATTGATTGTTTGTCCCTTTTGGAGATAATCTAATGTAAGAATACCATCAGCATCCCTTAAATCCGAGGTCATAACCTTTCCAGCTGATGGAACACTCTTTGGCAGCAGTGAACCAAGGTGCTTCCATTCTTTAGATCATTGTATGGTGTCTGGAGTGAACTGATGGACTCATGTTTCAACCATAGTCACAAATCTCAGCAGAAATGTGTCAGGATCTGCCTTTATAAGGTTCAGATTAGCATATGACATGTTCCATCTTGTGAGCTTCTGATAAATTTTCAGCAGTTTTGTTACCAAACATGCTGAGAGCTTTCTTATCTCAAGAACTACCATAAAACTGGAATGAACTTTTTCCAGAGAAGACAGTACTGGGTATATATCTCTCTATAACTCGTCTGCAACCCTTTACTGTGCCCCAATCTATTATTAGAACATTCATCTAAACTATGTTGAATAGTTGAATAGACTCTAATGCTAATTGGCATTAAGGTTGCTCATGCAGTGTTCACTGGGGTGTGACAATACGAACATAATGAAGTCACATCAAATGTAGCAATGTGGGCAGTGACAATAGTTTATTTATGACTCAAGATCAGTCTAAAGATGTCTCATATGGACCAGATACATATACTGTGATAAATGATATACTAGATACAGAGGAGATTGACATAGAAAATATGCCTAATTTCAACTTGAAAAATCCATAATTTAGTGATATATCTGATGACGAAATATTATCAACAACAGAAAGAACTGATTTTTAAAATAACAAATGAACATATTTCAGAGCCAATTCCAAATAAAAGAAAAAGATACCATTACGAAATCCAGATTTGCCCAGAAAATAAGCAAAATTCAAATGGGCTCTAAATTTTTCTGAAGAATAGCTAATTAATCAACAGAAAAGTTTTGCAGGTAAATACTATTAGGCCAGGCTTAAGATAAGTGAAATGGGATTTAAAAGTGAAAGTGGATTTACTGTCAAAGCAGGAATGGAGGGTTTCTTTTCACACAATTCTTTAAATGCTGGCCCACTGACCAGGTTACATTTGAAAAATTAGATGCTGTACGGAATTACACACATACAAATGTTAACCAGGAAATTCAGGAGAGTAATTTGATTCAAGGCTCTAAACAAAAAATGATGATGAATTTGAATATGTGTCTAAAACTCAACATGGATTTATTAAACTCAGGAAAGGGAATTTAAGAATTTTTGTTCAGATGATAGCTCCGCAGTTGATAAAATCCATTCATCTATTCAACTGCTAGCTAGGGCTGTCATTGATAGACTCGATATCGATGTATCGATATACAAATTGATTCGATACGATAATCAATACATTTTTTAAGTATCGATACATTTCATAATGCATTTCACAGTATGTACTTTCTTTTACAATTTCCAAAATTTTCCATTTGTTTTACTTTATATTCTCAAACTATGTTATATTTTATCTTAATTGTTCAATTTGTTAAAATAAACAATGTTTTCCTTGCAGTGATTTTTTTAATCATCAGATGTAAAATACACAGCAAAGCACCTAAATATTATAATGAGTCTATATATTTTGAATGCATTATTCATAGAAGTACCATATCATTCGATTTATCAATATATCAATACATTTTACTAATTTCTCATCAATGACAGCCCTACAGCTAGCTGTTGAATAGTTGAAAAGGGCTAAACCCTACTCATCTATTCAACAGTTACCTGTAGATACCTGTAGAACAGTAGAAATAAACCACCAAAATCACAAAGGATAACATGATCAAAATTTGTAAATAACTGATCTCTCAGCAATTTTGCCATTTTGCTAAAGTCACTTGCACTGTTTACTTTACAGTGTTACCTCTTTGACAAAGAAAATGACCAAATGACACTGTCCAGTGGTTATAAAGCCTTAAATATGTCGGAGAACAGAGGGGCTGAAAATGGGCAACCCTGCTTTACTCCTTCAATACAAGACTCAAAACTTATCAATCAATCTTCGTAGGACAGATAATATCTTATATATGTATACTTTATATATGTATACAACACTTAGACAGATAATATCTTATATATGTATACAACACTTAGACAGATAATATCTTATATATGTATACAACACTTAGACAGATAATATCTTATATATGTATACAACACTTAGACAGATAATATCTTATATATGTATACAACACTTAGAAATACATATATGTATACACTTAGACAGATAATATCTTATATATGTATACAACACTTAGACAGATAATATCTTATATATGTATACAACACTTAGACAGATAATATCTTATATATGTATACAACACTTAGCCTATTATAACAATGTTCAAAACATTTGAGTTTTCATATCAATGTTTACTTCACTTGCCTTATTGTAACAAATTATTTGGAAGGAGAACTCTCTGTTTAAGAAGTTGTTTCCTTCTCTGACTTTATTACAATTATCTCCCTTAGAGAAGCAAAGCAAATCTGCTGTTACAATTATCTCCCTTAGAGAAGCATAGCTAATCATCTATCAAAATTAGTAAAGCATATCATCTATTATACTTATCTCCCTTAGAGAGGTATAGCTAACATGTATTACACTTATCTCCCTTTGAGAGGTATAGCTAACATATATTACATTTATCTCCCTTAGAGAGGTATAGCTAACATATATTACATTTATCTCCCTTAGAGAGGTATAGCTAACATCTGTTACACTTATCTCCCTTACAGAAGCATAGCTAATATCTATTACACTTATTGTGAAAAGTATTACATCAATCATACGTATTTATCCAGCTGGAAATAGATTGTTTTTAAAACAAAACATCTTACCCTGGTATCAAATTATCAAATATTCTCCTGAGTTTCACCTCTCTGTCTGAATTAGGGTCTTCTAATGCATTGATTTCATAATTAAAACCACATTTACAAATAACTTCCAATGTCTGAAAATAAAACAGTACATAATTAACGAGACACTAAATAAAAAGAAAAAATCTCAAAATCATATAAACAAGGGAAAAAACATGCGTATGTAACACAACCAACTTTTAGCTTGGGGGTAACCTTTATTAGGAATTATTGTTATTTAGCAAAACAAAAAAAAGAAAAGCATTCGCAGAATATAGTACATGTACCTATGCCTCCCACATCATAAATTGAGTGGTTGGCAAAGGCAGATCTTGAAACCATGTGACCACTGACCGTAACCTTTGACTTATTTGACCCCATAATCTATAGCCATCTTTCCTAGGTCACAAGTGCACAGATCTCTTGTTTTATTGGTGCTTTACTAAACAACGTTTTAGTTATACAGTGGAGGCCAGTTTTTAATGGTGTTACAATGTTCCAGGAAGAGACCACCAACCTTCCCTAATTAAACTGACAAACTAGCTCAAACAAATTTGGATTACCATGCTGGAAAATTTTTAAACTATTTTCAACAAAATTTCGATTTCAGTTGTATCAATGATATATTACTCAACAAGTCAACCTTGCAATTTGTTAGTGACGGATATGATTTTTTATGGCAGAGAAATTTATATCAATAGACACCTACAGTACAAACAGTATCATAGAATGGCATTTGCTTCACAATATTGCAAAAAAAAAAAACCCATAAAATCACAATTTCCTGTAGTAATGAAACATTTTATTAATTTTCAGTTATAAATTTAGTACATGTTTTTACTCACAAACCGAACTAACAACTTCTGGACCTCAATATCTGCAAATGTCTCCGAGTCCGGTATCACCGATTTCATTTTCTTAGACATAATTTTTGCATTTTCAGAAAACACTGGAATCATATCTGTATGATAAATAAGTGTTAAAAGTAACAGAACTGGACTGTGTTTTACATCACTTTATGTCTGTACTAAATATGACTACAGTTAAGTGTTAAAAGTAACAGAACTGGACTGTGTTTTACATCACTTTATGTCTGTACTAAATATGACTACAGTTAACTGGTAAACATAATATAACTAGACTGTGTTTTACATCACTTTATGTCTGTACTAAATATGACTACAGATAACTGTTAAAAGTAATAGAACTGGACTGTGTTTTACATCACTTTATGCCTGTACTAAATATGACTACAGTTAACTGGTAAACGTAACAGAACTGGACTGTGTTTTACATCACTTTATGTCTGTACTAAATATGACTACAGTTAAGTGGTAAAAGTAAAAACATCACTTTATGCCTGTACTAAATATGACTACAGCTAAGTGTTAAAAGTAACAGAACTGGACTGTGTTTTACATCACTTTATGTCTGTACTAAATATGACTACAGTTAACTGGTAAAAGTAACAGAACTGGACTGTGTTTTACATCACTTTATGCCTGTACTAAATATGACTACAGTTAAGTGTTAAAAGTAATAGAACTGGACTGTGTTTTACATCACTTTATGCCTGTACTAAATATGACTACAGTTAAGTGTTAAAAGTAATAGAACTGGACTGTGTTTTACATCACTTTATGCCTGTACTAAATATGACTACAGTTAACTGGTAAACGTAATAGAACTGGACTGTGTTTTACATCACTTTATGCCTGTACTAAATATGACTACAGTTAACTGGTAAACGTAATAGAACTGGACTGTGTTTTACATCACTTTATGTCTGTACTAAATACTACAGTTAACTGGTAAACGTAATATGTTTTACATCACTTTATGTCTGTACTAATGACTACAGTTAACTGGTAAAAGTAATAGAACTGGACTGTGTTTTACATCACTTTATGTCTGTACTAAATATGACTACAGTTAAGTGGTAAAAGTAATAGAACTGGACTGTGTTTTACATCACTTTATGCCTTTACTAAATATGACTACAGTTAACTGGTAAACGTAATAGAACTGGACGCTGTTTTACATCACTTTATGTCTGTACTAAATATGACTACAGTTAACTGGTAAAAGTAATAGAACTGGACTGTGTTTTACATCACTTTATGTCTGTACTAAATATGACTACAGTTAAGTGGTAAAAGTAATAGAACTGGACTGTGTTTTACATCACTTTATGCCTGTACTAAATATGACTACAGTTAAGTGGTAAAAGTAATAGAACTGGACTGTGTTTTACATCACTTTATGTCTGTACTAAATATGACTACAGTTAAGTGGTAAAAGTAATAGAACTGGACTGTGTTTTACATCACTTTATGCCTGTACTAAATATGACTACAATTAACTGGTAAAAGTAACAGAACTGGACTGTGTTTTACATCACTTTATGTCTTTACTAAATATGACTACAGTTAACTGGTAAAAGTAACAGAACTGGACTGTGTTTTACATCACTTCATGTCTGTACTAAATATGACTACAGTTAAGTGTTAAAAGTAATAGAACTGGACTGTGTTTTACATCACTTTATGTCTTTACTAAATATGACTACAGTTAACTGGTAAAAGTAATAGAACTGGACTGTGTTTTACATCACTTTATGTCTGTACTAAATATGACTACAGTTAAGTGGTAAAAGTAATAGAACTGGACTGTGTTTTACATCACTTCATGTCTTTATGACTACAGTTAAGTGTTAAAAGTAATAGAACTGGACTGTGTTTTACATCACTTTATGCCTGTACTAAATATGACTACAGTTAACTGGTAAAAGTAATAGAACTGGACTGTGTTTTACATCACTTTATGTCTTTACTAAATATGACTACAGTTTACTGGTAAAAGTAACAGAACTGGACTGTGTTTTACATCACTTTCTTGTGTGTCTGTACTAAATAACATGACCTTTAGTTACATTACTTCACACTATCAAACTTGTCCAAAAAGAGTTGCTGTGATTAAACAAAATCGGACATTGTTGAGTGTTGCATAAAAACACTATTAACTAAATCAATCCTATATACCCGGTATTTTGTGAAAATAAGGTTAAGTCCAGTGTTGTATGTATATACAAATAGTAAGGTTGTATTAGACCTTAGCTTTTTGTTTGTTTGTTTATTTTTGTTTAACATTCAACTCAAGAATCTTTCACTCATATGGAGACGTCACCAAATGCCGGTGAAGGTCTTCAAATTTTGGCCTATGCTCAGCACTTATGGCCATTGAGCAATGAGAGTTTTTTAACGTGCCGACACCAACTGCAAAACGGGACCTTGAGTTTTACTGTCTCATCCAAAGAACAGGAAACCAACCTGTCGCCAGCTGGACTCGAACTCACGATCTCACGATCAAGAGTCGAGCAGGCTACCAACTGATCCAGGCTGGCTCATTAGACATTAGCAAACAAATAATTACCAAACTGGGTTTCTCAAGTAGTTTTCTCAAAATATATAAGAATTTAAGAATTTGTATGCCTATGTTTATTTCTTTTTTGTTATTGTACATCAATCTAAGTAGTAAATAAATAAAAGAAAATTAGAAAAAAACATCTAATGTCCCTTTAACTGTTTACTCCATGCAAACATTGTACATCTACTACACTGTTTTGTCCATTAGTTATGTATACAATGAAGCACTTTATTTACTTAAGTAAATTCACTGACTGTCTACACCATTTCCTTGACAATTTTGTTATTAATCTGCTTAAATATTCAGGATGTTTTTTTCAAACTTAAATTAATGAATTTAGAATTATTAATCCAACACATTTTTGACATATACCGGTAGTTTTCTAATGGTGTATTTTATTTTTCAAAAACATAAACATAATTCATAATAATCTAAGATTACGTGCGACTCCTCTAAATCAGGGCAAAATAATCAGTGGATATTTGCATATGTAGCATATTTAATCACATGTCAGACAATGTTTGCACTCTGAAACTCATTAAAAATAAAGATTCATATTATCAGTAGATCTTGAACCTGAAGTTGAGATAACTGGACAAACGACATTGATAAATAAATACAGATTTATACTTGTGTAATCATCCATCAAATCGGCTTGATGCTCGGTATTTTGCCATTCTTTAATACTACCACTGTGGCTTTCATTGTCTACTTCAATTTACCCTAAACTGAATGAATTTACAGTTGAAATATCATTCAAATAATTGTTTGAATCAGTATATTCAGGATCAAAGCCGTCAAACTTAATATTGTTGTCAGAACCATTAAAACTGCAATGCAGAATATCTTGACACTCAGCCATGTTACCGCGTTATCAAAAAAGGAGATCCATTGCATGAATATTGATTTTATGCAAATATTCGAATGGAAGACACATGTTGAGTTTTGACTGGTTAAAAGATGGATCACCGGTAAATATAACTTTGGAGAATTTCTGTTAGATGTCACTCTGTTAAACAGTGAAACAGAGAAACACGATTAAGCCAAAGGAGCTTACGAGGAAATAACACTGAGTCATCAAGAGTCGTTTACGTGGAAATAAAGGATGGATGTCAAGAGTCGTAAATAGTTAAACTCAAATTTTGTTTAAAGGCGCTGTTTCAGGATCTAGACATGTAAAACTTCTAATACTGTGATATTGACGAGTGATGACAAGGATAAAATTACATAGAATTCCTATTTCCAAGATTCCTTCATGACCCATAGCCCTGTTAATAAATCATTACCATGTATCACATTAATGGAAAATCCTGGATTGCAAAGCTTTCTCATGATGTGATGTTGTTCACCTGACATAATAAAGAGAGGTGGTCCTCCTAAAACCTTCTCTAATTTGCTACAAAACAAAAATGCCATATGTGAACAAAATTTTATTTTTAAAAATAATTTTTTTCTGATGAAAGAAAAAAGATTTGTTTCTGTTGACAGAAGAAAAATAATCCGACTTGACAATGATTAATTTTTACCTATGGGCATGCCAGATCAACTCATTAACCCCTAAAGACACATTTGGACTGGTTAAATCATTGATTTGAAGAAGAGTCTATTGTTTTTCAGGGGTTGATGAGTTAAGGAATTTTTGAGTAATTTTATTTGTAGCTGTCTAGCCAAGTGTAACATGTAAAAGAAAGAATTCTGTGAAAGTACAGTGGAACTCGCATACATTGAACTTGCTTAATTTGAAAAATTGGTCAGTTTGAAATAAAAATAAACTCCATACAAATTGGTCAGTTTGAAATAAAAATAAACTCCATACAATATGCTGATAGCTCCTATGCTAAAAACTTATTTAATTTGAAATCTCTCGGATTGAAAAATCAGATTATTTGAAATGAATTACAAGGTCAGGTGAACAATTAATGAGTTGTTTTGATAACGGCTAATTTGAAGTGGGACTTTGTCGTTGTCTCAGGTACACGTTTGTCACAGGTGAATGAATTCCAGTTAAAGATAGAATACAAGAATGTATGAACACATTCTGCTGATCACACTTCATGTGTAATATTTTGTTTGTTGTTTTGTTCATTCATCAAAAAGAATTTATTGGATTAAGATTGCATGATGGCAACGCTGAAAAATGTAAACAACTAACCATTGATCAAAAATACATAATTATACAAACTGTGGATAAAAAGATGAATTCCAAAACAGAAATTGCAAAAGATTATGGAATTAATCCTAGTACATTAACAGAAATTATTCAAATAAAGGACACAATATTTACAGCTGTTCAGATGCAGAGATTTCTCTGAAAGTGACAGTGTATGTTTTCTTCCAAATTCAGGGCGACTTTCCCGACAAGTTCTCATCCGTAGATCATTTAGATTCCTTCGTAGCAATTGTCGAAAGAAGATAGAGTACAATAACATCAATGATATTTTATTAGTCCTCACTCACTAATTTTACTTTAAAATTTTTAATGTTGACTATGGCATAAAACACCGAGCAAACCTTAAAATTTTAACTGAGAAATGTTGAAGAGAGATTATCATGTCTTCTGTGATGTCACACAATATAAACAGTAAAAAATGTAATGGGTGCAAATTAAGAATTGTGATAACTTCAATGAAAATTTTTTTTTTAATGACATGAATTTTAAACACAGGTGATAATATCTTCTTGCAATTGATGTAAAGGGGCACTAGCCTTCTTCCTTTTTTGATACAAAGATTGAAATACAATAACAAACAAGAGATGTACACATAGGGATAAAATTTCTTTAATTCCCATATATTTTGTGAAAATTGTATGAGAAACCAGTTTGGCACTTTTTCACTTGCAATTTATTAACTTGATCTTACTATTTGTATATGAATACCACGCTGGACCTGACCTCATTTTCACAAAATATATAGGAATATAAGAATTTTTATGCCTATGTATAGCTCTTATTTTTTTATTGCGTATCAAGTACAAGTAAGAAAAAAATTGAAATAATTTTTTGGGGTTAACACAGCTTTAAAATAGCCCCTTTAATTTCATTTCTAAATAAATTGACAGTACTGGCAGTTATTTCATTTTTATAAACTCAAAAAAAAAATTACTTTGTATCTTAAACTGGCGACAGATTTTGACAGTTGCTCATTTTTCTGATACAAATTCTTCACCCAGCACAGCCCTTGAGACAACAAAGTTAAGAGTTCAGATAGATTTGATAGTCAGACTCTGTAGATCTCCCTTTGAGACCTATTTTGCACCATCATGGATTGAACCCTGAACCAATCTGTCCAAAAACACAAACTTGGTATAGGAACTTTACTTCTTGCTTTGATTTTTTTTGGAGAAGTTGAAAATGTGAAAAATTCAATGACAGATGGATGGATGGTCAAATGGACACACAGACAGACAGATGCACAAATGACAGACAACAGGTGGTAAAAAAAATCATTTGAACCTTAGGTTCAGGTGAGCTAAAAATCAAACACATCAATTTGCTATATATAATTTATCACAGCAATAATTTACCTAAGTTGTCTGTTTCGATGATAATTTCTACTGTTGGTGACCAGAACATGTCGAAAAACATCGGGATCAGCAGTCAGGATTCTCTCCTGTCCTCCGAAGTAATAAAAGCGAATAATTTTAGATTTGTACTTCTTCATCCATCTGAAAATACATCAGTTATGTTTCATATCTGGATGGTAGTGTTACTGTAAGTTTTCCTTTTTATCACTTCAAATGAATTATAACTACCGGTATTCTTTGTTGCATACAAGATAATAAACAGCTGAATGTAAAATATATTCTGCTAACTTATCAAATTCTGAATTTATCATATTTCATTCACCCCTAAAGACACATTTGGACTAGTCTAAGTCATTGAGTTACAGAAGAGTCCAATGTGTTTCAGGGAATGATGAGTTAAGTGTCTACAATCCTACTATATATGTCACCTATACACTGAGAACGATAAGAAATATTATTGATTTCCTATTGGGTAATTTATCTTTTTACAACATACATATACTAAATACAGATCATGGTAACTCAACTGTTGATCATTTGCTTGTAGATTTTAACCCAAACTGGGAGTATCTAAGTCAAAATTTCAACAATGAAATACTTTACGTAAACCTTACTCAATATTCAGTCTGAAACAGTTTTAGAGTATACATTTGTTGAAACAGCCAGAACTCGGTTAATTAAGACAGACATTAAGACAGTTTTTACTCAAAATTTCAATTTAGACGTTAGCTGAAAATTTGGGTTTAACTGAGCTTAATGTTGATCATGACTGTTTCTTTGTGAAGTGCACAACTGGTGTAAGTCCTCTCTTTCTCTCTCTCCTCCTCCTCTCTCTCTCTCTTTCTCTCTCTCTCTCTCTCTCTCAAGCACATACATACAGCCCCATACACATACAACACACAGACAACACACTATCTTAATCCCAGGCCAAGGTACATGACAACTGCTACTGATTATACATAACCGTTCAGAAAGGGTAATAACCAATGTTTAATGATTTGTCTAATCAAAGGACACTATTTCAGATTCTTTAAGAATAATTTTTTTCTTTTTTTGGTGAATATCTCATACACTTGTACATGCATTATCAATATCATTTCAGCCAACAAAATAAGAAACTATTTTCACAAAGTTATCCTTTTATTTTTACAAGGTTTTCTTGTCAGCCTCTAGGGTAGCGACAAGCTACATACACAATGATCACACATGGGTATGATGAGTGGAAACGGGAATCTTAAACCTTAAGGTTAGAATATGGAAGTCCAATCCTCTGGAAAACATCAGATTGGACAACCAGATTTTACCAATCAGAGAGATTTTCCATATCCATTCAACACATCCATGTAAGATTATATTAGTCCCACTTTTAGGCAAACATCAGATGGACAAAAAAATAGATTCTTACCATTCCAGGAGATTTCCTTATCCATCCAACACATTCAAAAAGATTGTATTAACCCCATTCTCAAGAAAACCTAATATTAGACTAGCTCAACTTTCATTTCGTTATTTTGACTATATAATCATTTGTAATACCACTAACTTTAAGTGATTAGGAGACGCATTATTATTTTTCATTAATCACATATCAATTTTGGTGTCACACTTATGATTTTCCTGCAAAAAATTAATAAATATGCTGAGTATGGTACTCAAAGTTTGAGTACGTACTCAAACAATTTTTTAATATTTCTGAAGTTTTTGTCAAATGAGCAATAATTTTAATCATTATTTACACTTGTATGCTGTCAATATACAAACATGTCTAGTTACAGAATAAATTTTGTGTGTTTTTTTATCTTAAAATCATGAAAAGTTAGTTGAGCTTGAGAACTCATTAAATTTGGTGACTTTGTGCCCTTACAATTTGGGGGGAGATTTCCTTTTTATGCAATAAGAAAATTGGTTCAAACTTAACCACTAAGCAAAGTATTTTAATATGTTCATATAATTTATCACCAATTCTCCATTAATGCATAAATTAACATAACTTGAGAGGTTTCGAAAAGAAAAATCACAGAATTTTAATAGCCAGGAAAATATCCACTATTATGCAATATAGTTATATCCACACACAAGTGATAGTAGTATTACCTTATACAATTTGTCATAGCCTCTGCCTTCCTTGCTTCAAGCATGTTTCCGACAAAAGGGCGGTAAGGACATCCCGGAATCTTTGAAATAATTATAATGGAAAAAATCAAAGCAAATCATAATAGGTACAATGTAGATCTTACATATATAGCCCTATACACATGACTTGGTGGGGCAGAGTAAACTTAAGGTTGATTCTACTAACTTTTCGGTTTGATAGGCTTCAGGAGAAATAGATAACATTATAATATAATTACAGTGAGAGGGTAAAAACAATCTGTGAGATACAGTGGAACCTGTCTCAAGAAACCTCCTCATATGCAAGGAAAATGTTCTCTCGTGACAGGTGAATTGAAGATTTTATTTGAAAGACTATTTTAAGGCTTAAATGTAGTAGCCTATACTGTGAGTTCAAATATTTTCTATTAATTAACAATAAGAAACTAATTTTACAAGTGTTAGATCTGTGATAATACAATGAGAAACCTATAGAGGACTTCAGTAATATTGTACAAGTTGTATCACTTTGACATGCTAATCACAATTTCTTGTAATGATGCAGACAGAAGTTTATAAAGAGTGATAAACTAATGACAGGTTGACTGTAGCCAATAGAGCATTTTTGAGTTGCCTTGTTACATCAAGATTTGTCATAATAGAGTGCGTTTCATAGAGCAAAGTAGGTTATCACTATATTCCGGATAAGCAGTTTATCACATCTATGACCAGGGATATTAATATCATGAAGTAAAAGGTGCCAGATTTGAGAATTAGATTACAGGAAAGTGGTGACACTTTTCATATTTACAAGAGGGATAATTTAACTAGAATTAATTCCTCATAGATGAAGTGAAATAAGATATAGCCAAATAAGATATCGCCAAATATCGTCAATGAAAATATTATATAACCTGAATAGACCTTTCCAAACTTTCAGATCACATCACGTAGTCTAAGTACAAACCATTGTGACGAAACTGAACGGAATCGGACAACTCAGAAATGGTCTATTAGTGAGAAACAATGAGAAGCTAATTATAAAGTGAGAAGCTAAATTAAAAAAGGTCTTATAATAGAATTACAGTTTATAATCTGTTCAACTTTTATATCTTTTACAAGAATTACACCCAATAACGTTTTACCTTATAAAGTGGTGAAAAGTAAGGTGCCATGAAATTCTTGTAGCAGAACCATGTAACAAATAGAATGATTCCGTAGACGAGTACATCGTACACACTTGTTACTTTGGTTAACTGTAGAAATGCTGTATGGTCCATCTACAAAAGAATAAAAGATTACATTAAGGATTTAATAGACCTCATTGCTATGGACAATATACCTTTGTATTAATCTCTATGTTATATACGTTATTCTAATCTATGTATCGCATTCATTTTGATACCCAATAGTCCAGATTGAAGTGGACTCCAAGTCCAAAGTAACTTAGGTAAGTAAGTTCAATGAAATAATGCACATTTAATATACCTGTTTTCTTTTAGATTAAGAAGTGCTTCTTTTTAGAGATGGTTGAAATATTAAATAACCGCGAATATATCATAATTTATCGATGTTCTTTATGTTTGTGGACCTTTCATACTTCTGTTTACCAATCACCTGTTGCCTACTTTCGGTTCAAGGTTCTTATAAAACCCAGTGTCGGAACCGGACCGGAAATCAGTGACTGGTAAATCATAGGCAGTGACAGACAATTTTTGTTTTATAGATAACAATTTTTATTACAGATTACAATAGCAGCGATATATAAAGTTATTAGCTTTATATATCGCTGACAATAGTAATATATCAAATAAATCTACACGAGTAATAAAATAAATAAAAATGAATAAATAAATAAATAAATAAATAAATAAATAAATAAATACGTGTAAATAAAACTGAAGTAATCGAAACTCAAAGTAAATTTGAATATGACAAATTAAATAAACAATGTTCTCAACATGAAAAATACCAATTGCTAATCCCGAACGGAATGGGACCAGGTGTCCGGAAGGAGTCAGCGTCCCATGACAGGATGCAACAAACAAATAAGTAAATTAATTAATTATTAATATATATATATATGATTTAATTTCAAATTACCCTGACTCTGATTCAAAATACGTCGTTTTTATGGTTATAATATTCAGAAAACATCACTAGATGTGTAAATATGAGTGAAATATTCTTGAGTGGGACGTTAAACAACAATAAACAAGCAAACAAACCAAAGTCAACAAAAATCGTTAATAAACTCATCAACCCCTTAAAAACAATGGTCCCCTCTGTAAATAAATAACTTAGACCGGTTCAAATGTGTCTTTTGGGGTGAAGAGTTTAAGTAAATAATGCCGAAAAGAAACACATGTACAGACATACATTTGTTTTCTATTGAAGTGTCATTATCAACTTTCATGTAAGCTTCCAGTATGTCAGTATAGACTATGTGTTGACATCCGTCGTTATTTCGTGATATTGCAAATGCAAATTAAATAGAGGATCAAGTCTTGAATGCCTCACGTGTTGAATACTTATAGTATTTTGTCCTTGACAACGTGCATGTATTTACCAGAAGTCGTATTTCACAAAGGCTTAAGTAAAACCTCACCTAAGTCAAATGTTGAATTGTTTTATCTAAATATAAAATAGGCCTACGACATACATGCATGCGCCATTTTTTTCACATTTCATTTCACATTTCAATTTACTAGGGTGTATATGCAAAAGTGACTTTTTGGCATAACACAGGGTTAATAAATCAGAGTGAAACACAATGTATGTTATAGTTGTGTCCATTTGAAAGTGATCTGTCTGAATGCAATGGATTTGTCTAATCTTATTGTTATCAAGTACAAGACATTTGAAAACCATGCCTTACTAAGCCTATTGACGTAAAACCATGGTCCGTGTCTACTGACTTCTATATACATAGGATCAAGATTTAGGACAGCGTATTCACGACTGTGTGTAGTATCTAAAATTGTTATCAATAGTTTCAATAGTCTGTACCAATTGTGACGAGGAATCACTCCTCACGTATTTCATTGGACTTGACTGTGGACTCACGTTGGGGTGTGACCGGTCGACAGGGGATGCTTACTCCTCCATGGCACCTGATTTCACCTCTTGGTTTCCAGAGGTCCGTGTTTGTCCATTTTTACCTGATTTGTATCTATGTTCTGGACATTATATTGATTTATACTTTGGTATCAGAGATTTTTTTAATTGATTTCGTTTTATTTACCTATTTAAAATGTTATCCGTCTTTTCTTTTTTCATTTCTTTTATAGGGATTCAAATTTTCCGCGCACCCGTTTTTGTACACGCGTACAAATTCTGGAACAGCCGTTAACAGCTATACGGTAATGGGCAACAATTTACTTTACAGCGATTATATAATGTCAGTGCCAGTAGGAGATAAATACCGGTATATAAAAAGTACTGTCAACTGTACCGCACACATATGTTTAATCATCACCTTTTTGATTTCTTTTTAAAGGGACAAATAGCATTTTGTTGTTTTTTAGGATACCGCATACTTTTCAAATGCTATACTTTATTTCAAATTTTATTGACCATTTTATGATTTCAATTTAAATGACCTAAGTTAGATCTACGTAGTTCTATTGGAGATTTGATGGCTTACAGAGTTTTGGGTACTTTTGGTGACTACCAATTCATTGAATTCATGTTAACTTCATCTCTCTCTCTCTCTCTCTCTCTCTCTCTCTCTCTCTCTCTCTCTCTCTCTCTCTCTCTCTCTCTCTCTCTCTCTCTCTCTCTTACATAAATAGTATTGACTCTTTTCAGGGAAGTATATTCCTAATCTAGCTAGGAATTTCTGAGATGTGTTGTTGTATTGTTGTTTAACGTTCCACTCAAGAATCTTTCACTTATGGAGATGTTACCAAAATATTTCCTATGCTTGGCACTTACGGTCATTTAGCAGTGAGGGTTCTTTAACGTGCCGACACCTACGGAACCTCGATTTTATGGGGTTTCTAAGAAAATTGCAATGGTATGCATGGTGTTCAATGAAAGAACCTAAGCTAGTTTGAGTACTTCCAACTTCACGACTATCGGTTTAAAATCAACACAATATGTCTTACGTATAACACTATACAAATTGGGGTTACCATAGTGATAACCGAAAGGAAATCATTACCAAAATGCAAATGTGTACAATTCGACAACTAACGCAACATTTCAGTGATTGAATCATGGTAATTGCAAACACGTTCACAATATTGACATATATAGACATAAAACGTGATTTATCATATCCTTGTAACAATGACTTTTCATTCAATAGTTTTCTCTGTATATACATTATGGAATGGTCGTATATTGATAAGGTTCTGGCGAATCGTTTGATATTGGAGACAAACATACCGCAATCTCACTTTATCACATACCAGGTGATAACGGGAGATTACCATTGAAATGTGGAAAGTTGATGATAAGAAAAGCGAATTCTAGTAATATAGGTATTGGTGATTCATGCACTTGTACAATAACCATTGATACAATTTCAGTGCACTTAGACAGTGTAAATAACTATTGGTTGTGAATGCGATTTGTTGGTTTGTTAAGTTGACTAACCTGAATGTCGGTCATATTATCTTTGAATTGATATTAATCATTTAGTTTAATGTATATTAAAACATTTGGCTGGATACAATTCTTTCCATTGTGTCTAGTTTGTCAAGTTTTTATGACTATGCTATTAAAGACACAGAATCTAATCACAGAAAACTCTAGTAAATTGTGAAAGCATTTTAGTGCTAGGCTTGGTCTGACGTACTTGTATACAAGCTCGACTATCGGCTTGCTCTCGTTACAACCCCGAAAGGTGACGTGATGTTTATCTTATCTATAATTACAAATCCTCTATGTAAATTTTCATCAAAGATGGAGACCTTAAATCTCCATAGAACTATGGTATTATTTTTATTACAAAAATACTCGATAATTGTATATCAAATCGTCATTAGAAAAGGTAAATTACATGTAGAACATGAACAAGGTTAGTCCGACCTACTTTGTCTTCTTATCGTAGTCAGAATCGTGACTATGTTTTATCAGTATATTTCGTCTAGGTGAATCACCCATCCTGCCAGCGTTATGTTTCTACTTTGTGTTTTGTTTCTTGTTAAAAGTGGTGAGTAAAAAGATTATACTTTGACAAAATAAAAAATGTTTCATTGAAAAAATTCAGATGTAGTATACATCTTTATCTATAGTGTATTTGTTTGATAATTTCTCTGTTGTCAGTAATGCAATTTGTTTACTGGTGTTATATTTAATTACCTCCTGTCATGCTTTGTATATCATAAGATGGTCCATCATGTCTTAATGCTGTCTGATCTTTGATATATTGATATTTCAGGTGTATGTGATAATTACGGGCTGACATGGTGCAACCATCGATTGTTGTACCCACATAAAAATATGCATTTTATGTCCCTGGAAAGTAGATGTTGTAGTACATTAGCCATCTCGATGGCCATGACGTCTACATATCGAATATTTACATTTTACTTATATAAAGGCTATATAGATTTAACTTTCAATGTAGATCATCTTTTTGGGGCATTGGGTGGATGCAATCTGCTGCAATTCATGGTGTTTTATGAAGCAGTCACACTACGGAGTTTTTACTGATTCATGTCAATGAAAGAGAAAGCTTCTAATTATGCAAGCGAACAATGAGACACTCATTTTGACCGATCCGTTATCTATATTTCAAAATCTATGTGTCTGGTAAGAGGTATATTTATATTAGTATATATATTGGGTTAAATTACTCTTTACTTTGAGCATGATGAGTTTTGTTGCGTAGCGAAGAAAGAGCAACAGATCTAATCTTTATGTCGATAAAAATCACCAGTGTCGTGCTAATTTAAATGTTTTAAAACATGTAACAGAGCAAAAACATTGATGTACCGTTAGACATCAAAATCATAAAGTTATAGAGTTATATTAGTGGTTTACTTTCTGGAAAAATCAATAAATCATCATCATCATCATCATCATCATCATCACTAAAAGATAACTTTCTCCTCCAAGTTGTCATCGCCAACATAATTGTTATCATCAACATTAAATTATTAATATTGCTGACATTTTATGTGTTCATGTTTCAGTGGTCAGCACGCACAATTGTGGACAACCTGCAATATATCCAATTGAAAACCACTTCAGAATAGTAGGAGGTATAGAATCAAAACGTGGGTCTCTGCCATGGATGGTATGTATCAGACGATTAACTAATATGGAAAATAACATTAAGCTATTTTTAAAATTATAAACACACAGCGGCGCGAGAGTGTATGTTTGTGTAATCTCAGATTTTTTTTTATCTTTATGGTTATTTATTGTTAAACCCTGCACTTTAATCTAATAGCATTATCATGCTTTCACTTTTTGATTTAACAGGAGGGTTTCACCAAAATGTAAATGATTATGTTCCCACTTTTTGGTAACCTCCCATGGTAAAAGGTAGAAAATGATAGTTCACATCGCATGATTATATCATGTGACCGGTCAACAGGGTAGACTGTCCACTATTCCCCAGATTTGTATATTGTATCCTGGACAGCCTGAAGGTACTTTGACATCTGTGATTTTTATATCTACTCACAAACATAACTAGGTAACCATTCATTTCAGGTTATGTTAACAGAACTTGGTGATCAAGTATGTGCCGGAAGCATAATAAGTGACCGACTTGTACTAACAGCGGCTCACTGTTTTGAGGAGTAAGTACACATTGGTCATCTATAAATAGTATAAAGACAAGAAAATCTATAATACACATTGCTGAATAACATTATCATTTTTAGTAAAACGCTAATTCATAACAAAAGTATAGTCTATAGCCTACAATATATACTAGTGAGCTAACCGAAAGATTAGAAAGTATAAAACCATGTATAAACCTTATGATGCCGTAAAGAATTCCATAATATGTCAATTCAGAACTATATTACCTAGAAACATGTGTACAATTTTGACAATAACTATTTGTATTCTAGCGGTTGTTGTTCTTTTTTGGTGTTTAATGTCACACTCAACAATATTCAGTCATATGATCTCAGTAAAATTTTATTGGTAGAATAGAAAACTGATTTACGATGGACCAGAAAAAGGCCATTGTTGAAACTTCGGGTGATAGGCCTATTTTAAAGCGTAAAGTCAAAGGCGAAAAAGTTACATAGAAAATTATAATACATTATTACAGAATTACAGATTTTTCTATTACATTACATTAATTAAGACTTTTGGTATATGGGCATAATCAGCTGATTAATTTGTGGTCACCAGTAAATTCGAAGAAATGAATCATCCATCTTGCAGAATTGTTCGTAAACTTAAAATCACTTTTGCAAGGAATAAGATTCTTAATAGTGACAACTGTCACAGAGATATGTACTTAGAACCAAACTGAAGACGTTTGGTTCAAATGTGTAAATTACCTGTATGAAACAATGGCTTGGTGCATTGTCATTAATTAGAATTTTTCTGAAAGTAACGACCCATTGGATTTTCTATAAATTATTGCGATATACAACTTGTTTTACGAACTGTTTGACCCCCTTGTAATAAGAATATTGGTTGAAAGGGCATTATCTTTTTTATTTCCATTTTCCTCTCTTTGTTACTACTTAGATTGATATACAATAACAGGCATAGAAATATTTAGATTCTTAAATATTTTGTGATAATTGCTTGAGAAACCCAGGTTTGACACTTTTTCAGTTATGATTGATTATCCCAACTTTACTATTTGTACTTGTATATGAATACCCGAACTTATTTTCACAAATTTTATAGGAATACAATTTTTGTGCTTGATAGAAAAGGTCTTATTTGTTATCGTACATCAAGTACGAATAGTAAAAGTAGATAAAACTAAATCGAGCTAATCTTTAGGAAAACACAGCTAATGCCCCTTTAATTGTCACTTAGTTAGGGCTCTGACTTTCTTGATTTGTGGATATTTTATCTTTTTTCAACTGATAAGCTCTCGTTATCGATAGCCCAGTTAGTATGGTGCCAGCGAGATGGAAAGCAACTGTAGGGAAGCATGATATGAGTAAACATGAAACGACTGAGGTGTCGTATTCTGTGGAAAGAATCATTGTGCATCAAGGATACAACAGAGACACTGTTGAGAACGATATAGCCATGCTTGTACTCACAAACAGAATACAGTTCAATAGTGTTGTCTCAGAAATATGCCTACCACCGTCAAATCTATTGAGTTCAATAGCCGCTCAGCATGTCCAATTTCAGTCAGTTAGAGGAATCGCCGCAGGTTGGGGCGAAACTAGAGGTATGCGGGTAAAAATGCTATCGTCTATCAACCTTCACTGCGAGGTTTATACGACACAAATTCTGTGTTATTACTGTACACAGGGAAACTTTTGCGCCCGTTTTATTTTCGCCCTCATCCATCATCGGTGGGCTAATTAAATACTGTGCGAATTAAAAACGGTAAATTCGTAGATTGTGATAACTGCAGAGAGTATCTATATATTTCATTTTTAGAAACACACACACACAATTGTTTTAAAAATATATGTATGCAAACAGAAAGTATACATTCACAAGTATTAATTGCTGAATAAAAAAATAAAATCATATTGTAAATTGGAATTGCAATGAGTCTCTGCGAATTTAAGACGGAGCGAAACCGTTTGCAAATGAAATCGGGCGAAAATAAGACGAAACGAAAATAACCGTACACACAGTATGTCTTATGATTGTATCATTTTTGCAAAAGTCACCCTGTTATCGAC
The DNA here is from genome assembly GCA_030159075.1 of Atrina japonica. Classification (NCBI taxonomy): domain Eukaryota; kingdom Metazoa; phylum Mollusca; class Bivalvia; order Pterioida; family Pinnidae; genus Atrina; species Atrina japonica. Next base: position 245,396 of record BROG01000808.1, read on the forward strand.
TTAGTCTATTTTAATCCCGTAGTAAATATATCTGAGAGGTTAATGGGTTGATGTTGAAATGTTATTGTGAGCTTTGTAATAATTGATTCCACTGTATTATTGATTCTATACAGGTATGGTATTTATTATACAATTATTAATGGGATGTTTTGATGGTTTTCCATGTGTATTTCTTATGACAAAACCTTCCCTTTGGTATGGACATATTTATCTTGGCTTTGAATCTTGAAATTCCTGAATTTCCGTATGTCGCATTCCTCGGATCTTAGTAAATAGTGGTATATGTGTATTGTTTTAGGTAAATGAGGACTAAAATGAGATCGAAATTGAAAAAAAAATGGATATTTATCTGAATTATGGGACTTCATAAACTTTAAAAAGACATTTTTAGGTTATAAGTATATAAAACGCTTTTTAATCAATAACTACTCTATCATAACAAATGTATCACTTTCTATAAATATTACACACTTGAACAATGAAACAGCTTATGTGAAGATTTTGATACAATTGCATAGGTACTGGTATGCCGGATGTTCTTAACCAAGTTACTCTGAATATTCTGAGTGATCGAACTTGTGGACGCTTTGACTGGTATGGATCTGACTTTATTCCTGCCACACAGTTCTGTGCTGGATACGTCGACGGTGGAAGGGACTCGTGCCTCGTAAGACTGTCAGTCCATCTATCTGTCTGTCTGTCTGTTTATCTATCTATCTATCTATCTATCTATCTATCTATCTATCTATCTGCCTATCTGTCTGTCTATCTATCTGTCTGTTTGTCTGTCTATCTATCTATCTATCTATCTATCTATCTATCTATCTATCTATCTATCTATCTGTCTGCCTATCTGTCTGTATCTATCTATCTATCTATCTATCTATCTATCTATCTATCTATCTATCTATCTATCTATCTATCTATCTGTCTGCCTATCTGTCTGTATCTATCTATCTATCTATCTATCTATCTATCTGTCTGCCTATCTGTCTGTGTCTATCTATCTATCTATCTATCTATCTGTCTGCCTATCTGTCTGCCTATCTGTCTGTGTCTATCTATCTATCTATCTATCTATCTATCTATCTATCTATCTATCTATCTATCCGAATTTAGGTTTTGGGAAAATGTTGGTGGTATCACCTGTAGGGTGACATTAGCCCATTCAGGAAGTGTCGATGTAACTTTGAAAATGGATTAGTTTTCAACGTTGAATATAGAATTCTCAACCGATGATCTGTGGCAACGGTAAAGTTTTAACAGACCACGATGCTATATTTATCATTTAAAACTTACAGGGAGACAGTGGCGGACCATTCATCGTAAAGTATGCAGGCACCTGGTATCAAATTGGTGAGAACTTTGCCTTTTTCATCTTAAATTAGCTATCAATATTTAAACTGGGAAGTGCAGAAAACCTACTTCACAAAAATACACCACATATGCAAGAAAATAAAAACTGTACTGATATATTGCTAAATACACCTTAAACCTACCTGTGACCGGTCAACAGGGGATGACACCTGATCCCACCTCTAGATTTATAGAGTTCCGTGTTTGTCCAGTTGGATATTCACCAGATTTGTATCCGTATCCTGGTCATCCCTAAGACTAATATTTTGGTATCTGTGATACCAAAATATTAATCTTAGGGATGTCCAGGATATGTATGTATATGTATATAATCAATTTGACTGTATTTGGCAGGAATAACCAGCTGGGGTTACGACTGTGGTCAGCCAAAGAGACCTGGGATATATACAGATGTATCAACGTATCTTAACTGGATACAAGGCAAAGCTAATGAGCTGGGATTTTACATTACATAACGCTTTCATTCATTTTGTTGTTGCTTTTGTTGTTATTTTTTGGTTATTGTTGATGACCTGTTATGTGTATATAATGTTGAGGTACACTAATTGGTGTTATTATTTGTCTTTCACTTTTTACCTGTCTGACTTGAGTATTAACGCCATCATTTTAATATCACCTTATACTACTTGTTCTGACACCTTAATCAACAATAATACTTTTCAGACCACAGACTCAACAAAAACATTATATCCTACAATAACACGAAATTTGACCACAAAACCAACGAGAACACTATAGCTGACCACCAACCCAAGGATATCACTGTCTGACCACCAAACAAACAATAATACTATCTATCTGACCACTAACCCAACAATACCACTATATCTGACTATTAACCCAAAAATAACACTATGTCTGACCACCATCACAACAATTACAATGACAAGGCAATAACACTATATCTGACTACTAACCCAACAATAACACTATATCTGACCACTGCCCCAACAATAACACTCTATCTGGCCACTGACCAAACAATAACACTATATCTGACTACTAATCCAACAATAACACTATATCTGACTACCACCCCAACAATAACACTGTATCTGACTACTAATCCAACAATAACATTATGTCTATCTGACCACCACCCCAACAATAACATTATGTCAGACCACAACCCTAACAATAACACTGTATCTGACTACTAATCCAACAATAACATTATGTCTATCTGACCACCACCCCAACAATAACATTATGTCAGACCACAACCCTAACAATAACACTATGTCTGACTACTAACCCAACAATAACACTATATCTGACCACCGACCAAACAATATCACTCTGTCTGGCCACTAACCCAACAATAACACTATATCTGACTACTAACCCAACAATAACACTCTAACTGGCCACTAACCAAACAATAACACTATATTTGACTACTAATCCAACAATATCACTATATCTGACCACCACCCCAACAATAACACTGTATTTGACTACTAACCCAACAATAACACTGTATCTGACAACTAATCCAACAATATTATTATGTCTATCTGACCACCACCCCAACAATAACATTATGTCAGACCATAACCCCAACTTTAACACTATATCTGACTACTAACCCAACAATAACACTATATCTGACCACCAACCAAACAATAACACTATCTGGCCACTAATCCAACAATAACACTATAAATGACCACCACCCCAACAATAACACACTGTCTGGCCACTAACCAAACAATAACACTATATCTGACTACTAACTCAACTATAAACTTTATCTGACTACTAACCGAACAATAACACTATATCTTACTACCAACCAAACAATAACACTCTAACTGGTCACTAACCAAACAATAACACTCTGTCTGGCCATTAACTCAACAATAACACTATATTCGACCACTACCCCAATAATAACACTGTATCTGACTACTAACCCAACAATAACACTATATCTGACCACCAACCAAACAATAACACTATATCTGACCACCACCCCAACAATAACACTCTATCTGGCCACTAACCAAACAATAACACTATATCTGACTACTAATCCAACAATAATATTATGTCTATCTGACCACCACCCCAGCAATAACATTATGTCAGACCACAACCCTAACAATAACACTATGTCTGTCCACCAACCCAACAATAACACCCTATCTGACCATCACAACAGTAACAGTATTTATTTTTCTGAAACAATGAAGGAAAAAAGAGTTCCATGTTAATGCATTTTGAGGAATCGATTCAATTCAAATCAATTTTCTTTACGCAACAATTCCACATGAACAATTAAAAGAGAGACTTTTTGGCATCATCTGTTTTATTTCCACTAAAATCGGTACCAGAAAATCTAGTCATTGGTTATCCTGTTACTTATTTCATCAAACACCACTTTGATTCTACACATAAATACACTGAAGTTAATATAAAACAATGCTGGAATTGATAAAAGACAATATATTTGAAATGTTTGGAGAGGAGGTCTTTCAGCAAAATTTTGTAATTCCCATGGGAACCAACTGTGCTCCTTTATTGGCTTACCTGTTCCTTTATTCATACAACGCATACCTCACTCAGAAGCTTCTGAATTAAAAGAAGAAGAAGCTAACGGTGACCTTTAATTTGACTTTTAGATATATCCATGATGCCAACATTCCTCAAATTTTACGGTCGGTATTCTGTCCTTGTTTGCGATAACTCTGATATTTCACTGGAATGTTGAATTACATGTTCGATAGCGTTGTTGGGTCGTCTGTACCAACCGTGACATGGATGTGTTTGTCATTTAATTTTAATTCGACTGTAGACTGACGGTGGATGTGGCCGGTCAAAAGGAGATGCTAACTTCTCCATGGTGCCTGATGTCACCCCTGACTTTCCAGACGTTTGTGTTTTTCCAATAATCACCAGATTTTGGATATGTATCCAGGACATCCTGAAGATTTATACTTTGGTATCTGAGATTTTTGTGTAGACAGACGATCTGCAATATGCAATATGTGAATTCAATAGTATAAACATATCAAATAAATTTACTGTAGTGCCTTTAAGTTCATATGGGGACATGTAATCAGAGCATCGCTCATCTCTAGTCAACACTAGTCAGAACCGGTCTAAACTTGGGCTGATTAGAAGATGAGGTTTACTAGTTTACGTATGATAGGCTGATGCTCTGTTTATCGGATCTGTGTAAACTAAATGTTTGCCAGTTTCCGTATCATAGGCTGGTGCTCTGTATGCTAGGTCAGTGTAAACTAAATATTTGCCAGTTTTCGTATCATAGGCTGGTGCTCTGTATGCTAGGTCAGTGTAAACTAAATATTTGCCAGTTTTCGTATCATAGGCTGGTGCTCTCTGTATGCTAGGTCAGTGTAAACTAAATATTTGCCAGTTTCCGTATCATAGGCAGGTGCTCTGTATGCTAGGTCAGTGTAAACTAAATATTTGCCAGTTTCCGTATCATAGGCAGGTGCTCTGTATGCTAGGTCAGTGTAAACTAAATATTTGCCAGTTTTCGTATCATAGGCTGGTGCTCTGTATGCTAGGTCAGTGTAAACTAAATATTTGCCAGTTTTCGTATCATAGGCTGGTGCTCTGTATGCTAGGTCAGTGTAAACTAAATATTTGCCAGTTTCCGTATCATAGGCAGGTGCTCTGTATGCTAGGTCAGTGTAAACTAAATATTTGCCAGTTTCCGTATCATAGGCAGGTGCTCTGTATGCTAGGTCAGTGTAAACTAAATATTTGCCAGTTTTCGTATCATAGGCTGGTGCTCTGTATGCTAGGTCAGTGTAAACTAAATATTTGCCAGTTTTCGTATCATAGGCTGGTGCTCTGTATGCTAGGTCAGTGTAAACTAAATATTTGCCAGTTTTCGTATCATAGGCTGGTGCTCTGTATGCTAGGTCAGTGTAAACTAAATATTTGCCAGTTTCCGTATCATAGGCAGGTGCTCTGTATGCTAGGTCAGTGTAAACTAAATATTTGCCAGTTTCCGTATCATAGGCAGGTGCTCTGTATGCTAGGTCAGTGTAAACTAAATATTTGCCAGTTTTCGTATCATAGGCTGGTGCTCTGTATGCTAGGTCAGTGTAAACTAAATATTTGCCAGTTTTCGTATCATAGGCTGGTGCTCTGTATGCTAGGTCAGTGTAAACTAAATATTTGCCAGTTTCCGTATCATAGGCAGGTGCTCTGTATGCTAGGTCAGTGTAAACTAAATATTTGCCAGTTTCCGTATCATAGGCAGGTGCTCTGTATGCTAGGTCAGTGTAAACTAAATATTTGCCAGTTTTCGTATCATAGGCTGGTGCTCTGTATGCTAGGTCAGTGTAAACTAAATATTTGCCAGTTTTCGTATCATAGGCTGGTGCTCTGTATGCTAGGTCAGTGTAAACTAAATATTTGCCAGTTTCCGTATGATAAGCTGTTGCTCTGTTTGCCGGGTCAGTGTAAAAAAATATTTGCCAGTTTTCGTATGATAGGCTGGTGTTCTGTTTGCCGGGTCAGTGTAAACTAAATGTTTGCCAGTTTTCGTAAAATTGGCTGATGCTCTGTTTGCGAATTTTCATATGGTAAGGTGGTGCTATGTTTCCCGGGTCAGTGTAAATTAAAAATCACCACAACTTAAATGACACATTTTATACAGTGGAAATATATGAAATCATTTTGAAGATGATCAGTTAGTTTAGTTTAAACATATTTCATTTCAATAAAGATTGGGCGAAACGTTATACCAACATTGTATAAAATCCTCTTCCTAATAATTACAACAAAAACTTGGTCATAGATGGCGACATTTTATACAAATAACGCTTCAAGAATATATGACGATGAACCTATAATGATATTAATTTAATCTTTTAGTAGATTTCAGGTACTCCTGAACTGAAAGCATAATTCTGTTATCGATGTCATTTAATAAGTTTGACAGCATTTAAAGGCTCAAATGTACGAAGATTTTCAACTCAAAAAGAATAAATGCGTTGTCTAGTATATCTTGAACTTCCAAGTAAGAAATGAAATGCATCCTAGGTATGACTTGTCCGATTCACAAAAGATGGCGCGGCGGAGTAACCTTTTGATTACCATACGGATGATTTTGATTATGACAAGCTGCACGGGGAAAACATTTTATTTCGCACTGGATACGCTCTTATCTATGGTGACAAGTAGGAACGATTACTGTAGTCAGTGTAATTTTAATGTCATGCTTTATTACCTAAAAAATAAACTCGTCCAGGTCAAGAAAGAGTTCACGAGACTCCACTCCGCAGGTTTATATGTATTTTACTATAACGCCGATACAGTTAGGTGAATCTATAGAGATCAGAGTTGAGAATACTACACATGTTTTGAACTCTTGTTTAAAGGATATTTGCGCGTCTATCACCAACATGGAAATAAATGGTTAGGCACCGTGCATATATTTCTTCTACTTTTTAGGATATATTTAAACTGATTAAAGATTTGATATATAATCAGTTGAGGTATATCATGTTCTAAATTGTTACAAAATTTAATAGATGAGGGAAAAAGATATTTCAGTGCTTTCTAGTCTAAACCGAGGTAATATATAATCATCAGCATTCAGTAATTTCTGGTATTATTTATTACTAAAGGACTTTGGGGCACTAAATTATTATGAATTTAATAAAATAAACACAGTGTACGTCTTTGATCAGTTCTAAGCTTCTTGTAAATAAAGGTAACAATAAAGCGGACAATAAATTGTATGCATTGATCTGTCATCATAGGGGATGATTTGAAAACACGTGGAGAATCGATGTTTTTTCACTGGAGCTATGGGGACATGTGTGCAACCTATCATTAAAGAGTGAATGAATATTATCTTAATATACACGTATACATATTAATTCAATTGGAAATATATTTTTTTTCCTTAGCTTTACAGTTTATTCACAAATATAAATATTTGAGAGTGCAAGTACAAGGTGCTGCTTTTTTCAAATGTATAGTCTTTAATATAAAAATAAATTAGCTGTACCTGTAACTAAACACATACATAAACTACAGCATTACATAATACGCTGCTCAATGTTTTGGGGTTATCTTATTATCTATCTTGGGTTAAGAACAAATCATTTCAAAACTTACATTAATATTTACTTCAATAAAATTAAGATTGCATATTTATCTCTTTATATATATATGATACTTTTTTTAAATAAATCTATGTGTTATGACATAAAGTGAGGTAATACCTGCACAGAGGCCCTCCATATATTCCCAACCAGCGGTGCTAGGAGCCATCTGATACATGTTTATAAACCGGGACATTGATGTTCCGTTTTAGGTTCCGTTTAGTGCATATTTAATTTATCTCGAAATTGGAAATATGTCTGTAACCTACTGAACAAAGCAAAGACAAATATATTTAGAATACTGTCTGTTAATTTCAATGATGTTTAAAGGTCAATGGACACTAAACATATTTCTTTCGTATATACTTTTATATGACCCATATAACCAATAATTAAAAAACCGCAATGTAGAAGGCGCATGGGCAACAATTAATCCTCTTGATCTATTAAAAAGTAAAAGTCTATCATATCAGGCACGGATGACCACTAGCACCGAATGATAAAATAGAAGTTAGGGTTATATTTCTGGCAAAACATTGACGAGTGATTATGAGAGCAGACGATCAGGGGAATGCTACGAAGCTTGAATAGGCATAGTTGAAAATGAGATCAGATGGCTTGTAACCATGAGATGGTAGTGGCACATTGATCATAGGTAAGTATAAGTAGTTTAAAAAGTCTTAAAGATGGCCTTTTGAGGCATGGACTTGACGAAACATCACATACAGGAAAGGAATCGTGATGTATGAACTACAAGAAATGATTGAACATTCATGTCTGATCGAGGTCGTGTATGAATAATAAGTATAGTTGTAAGAACAGAAATGAATTATGAATTCAAGAAAATAAACAGCTATGAATAATATCGGCGTGAGGAAAAGCAGCATTAAATGACGGAGGTGATAGATATCGAATGGAGAATATTGACTTCATTTCTATGATACCACTTTCTCTTTGGAAAATACATTTACATATTAGATTGAAGCTCAACTGATGAAGTCTAATTGACAGAAACGATCGTCGATTATAACTTTGGTATTATGTTCAATATTTATAACCACTAGGTCGTTGCCACTGCTGGTGGACCGTTTGAGTCCCCGGGGGTATACATTAACCTAATTGTTGGTATTTTGGTACCAGCTGATAATCTTATACTAAAGTCATATTTGGCACTGATAACACCATTTAAATTCCAAAGTTTTCTAAAGCTAAGATAGTCAACTTTTTACAGTGGTTACTCTTAGACGGATTTCGGCTATACATTTAGATGTATTATTTGGCCTTGTATGATACCACCTTCTCTTTGGAAAATACATATACAATTTAAATTGGAGCTCAACTGATGAAATCTAATTGACAGAAACGATCGTCTTGAGCATTATAACTTTTGTTTATAATTTAAGGACTGCATCAGACATGATCATTGAAAACACAATTATGAGTCTAAAATAATATACATAACGTAACCACAAGAATAATAACCAAATGTGGAAACTAAATGATCGAAGCCATCCAGGAGGAGATATATGGAAGACGAAATGATTGAAGATATCTTTGAGAAGATGCGTGGTAGATTTAAGGACCAAAGACGTCCAGGAGGAGATGTCGAAGACTAAATGATTGAAAACATCTGGGAGGAGGTATATGGTAGACTAAAGGATCGAAAACCTGTAGGAGGAGATACGTGGTAGACTTAATAATGATCGAAAATATCTGTGAGGAGATAGACTTAATAATAGAAGACGTCTTGGGGGAGATACGTGGTAGACAAAATGATCGAAGACATCAAGGGGAAATAGGTGGAAGATTAAATGATTAAAGACATCTAGGAGGATATTATGTAGCAGTCCTAAATGATCAAATACATCAAGGGTGAAATATGTGGAAGAATGAAAGATCGAATACGTCAAGAGGAGATATGTGGCAGACCTATAGGATCGAATACATCAAGGATGAGATATGTGGAAGAATGAAAGATCGAATACATCAAGCGGAGAAATGTGGAAGAATGAAAGATCGAATACATCAAGGGGAGATATTTGGAATGATAAATGATGAAATTATGCATTAGACCATTGGTCAAGAAGTAATTTGAGACTTTTAGAATTTCTTGGGTTCCATTTACCCTAAACTTACACATTATTTGAGTGTGTATCCAGAATGCATCCCCACTTTCAGTTTAAAGTACTGAGCTCATTATCAAATATATTTGACATTATATATGGTTCGTGTGGAACTTATACAACAGGGACAAAGAACAAATGTAACCAGACCCCAACATAGGCAGTAATTAACTTTTACCGGGTTTTTCTGAAATTCACGTAGAAAAGCATATTTCATAAAATATTGGATACAGGGGTGATGAGTTCTTAGAACATGGACAGTGTATGAACATGGATATTTCCGCGTGTTGTTAATTACGCGATTACCTTTTTAGGTGATGTCAGAAACTTACTGTGAACACGTATTAAACGACCGATGATTCTTAACAAAACTACGCGGGGTAATTTACATGAAGAACTCATCAAACTGTATGACTGTACGCGGGGGTAATTTACACGAAAAACTCATCAATCTGTATGACTGTATGCGGGGTAATTTACACTTAGAACTCATCAAGCTATATGACTGTACGCGGGGGTAATTTACACGTAGAACTCATCAAAATGTATGACTGTACGCGGGGGTAATTTATACGAAAATCTCATCAAACTGTATGACTGTACGCAGGGGTAATTTATACGAAAAACTCATCAAACTGTATGACTGTACGCGGGGGTAATTAACACGTAGAACTCATCATACTTAATCGCGTATTTAGTTTGAATTACATCCGCCCGTAAATTGCCACGTTTGCCGTATTTACTTTGTCCATCATTTGTAATCTAAGTAATTTTTGTTTCTTTTGAAAAATTTCAAAAACATTCAAATGTAGGCAAAACAAAGGTAACTTATGCATTGGCATGTGTGAGAAAATAAAACCATAAATACGCAATAAACCAAGTAAGACTGAAAGTTTAGTTCAAATGACCTGCAAACATACACGAAATATACATATTATCACAAATTCATACACCGTGCATCAATCAAGTTAAGGTGAGTACATTCTTCTACATGATATCGTGTATATAAGGGATATTCTGAGTTACATTTCAACAAAAATTGAATAATCAATGTATTAATTATCAATGTCGTGAACTTGATAACAGAAATATAATCCCCTTTCTTTCTTCCTATCCACGCGCATTTCGATTCGCAGTCAATCAGACAAGATGTTCAAGCCAATCGTTCTTCTAGCTATTATTTGTGGTATACATGGTAGGTACTTTAAATAATTTTAAAATATTGAAAATTATAAGATTCTTAAATTTCAAATCTAAATCATCAGTAATATTTTACTTCAATTTTCATTTTGTTTCAAAACTTCATTCGAAAATACATATTTTGTCTAGTTTCGACGTTCGACATATTGTATCTCTAATCCAATTTTCCTAAATTCACAAAATGTTAAAATACATTTTGCTAATTTGGAATAAAACGTTTATAATTTAATATGCAAATTTGGTTAACTTTTCAAACTTAAAAGGATTATGGAAATACTATTTATCAATTTATTATCAGATATAATTGCTTTTAAACATTTCGAAAAACTAAACAAGATGAACACTGATTTCTTTATATCAAGAAATTTTCAAATTTTAATTTCAATTTCAAAACATCAGCCAAACAGCCTACTATAATCAAAGGACATGGTTATGGGCATGGAGGCCAACACGGTGGAAACAACGGGGGCGATGATAATCTACATGGGTCACATAATCACAATACCCTTCACCACGACACAACGAATCACCACACACAAACACATGATACTGATGGACATGCAAGTGCCAGTTTAACTTCTGTTATACAATCACTCAACTCTGCGGAATGTGGAAGTACATACTTCAACCCGGCCGTATCATATATAGTAGGCGGAACAGAAGCACGTCCAAACAGCTGGCCTTGGATGGTAAAATGAAGCAAATTTTCATTTGTTATGTATGCAATTGACTATTTTAACTTTAACTGAGGTCCTGTGACTATGGGTGGTAAAATAATACAAATACCCGCAAAAACAGAGGTCGTTATAGTAATCGATTGTTTCTTGACGTCATTTTCCGAGAATCTGTATCATTTTTTCACTCAAAGTTACGGGACCGCAGTTATTGTGAAACGGTCTATAATTTCATATCCAGTGACATATTTATGATTAATTTAATAAATAGTTTTAGGTTATTTATCGCATAGTACACAGTTAGAATAAGACGGATATTTGAAATGTAAGTATAAATGTATTTAATCAATTATTTAGTTATTTTAAGATACGTAAGAGGAGAAAAAAAAATGAAGATCGAATATCAATACGAAACAAAAACGAAACATTATCATTAATTATAATAATAATAATAATAATTGTACCATTATTATTATTATTATTATTATTATTATTATTATTATTATTATTATTGGGGTACACCTTTAAATGCGAAGGTAAAACATAATTATATATTCGTAATGTAGATCTTTAAACAATAAAACATATTGACCTAAAATAGTTCACAAATCTTTGAAACTGTTCCTGCTGTCAGTTTATGATGTGCATTAAATTAAAACTTCGTAATATTGCAAATTAAAATATATTTTAAAATATTTGCTTTCCCAGAATCAACATTTTAGTATATGTCAATTCGATTCTTTGAATCGATTCTCTGATTTTAAAACATATGTTATATTAAAAATTGTAAACTTGATATTTACAATTTATCTATATTGTTATAGTAAAATTGAAGAAGTACCAATCAATAATCAAATATCAAGTTCATTAAAACACGGCGAATTAGATGTGCAAATGGTCAAAAAATGAAAAACAATTACGAATCCCAAATGGGGTAAGACCAGGTGTCCGGAAGGAGTCAGCGTCTTCTGCTGGCATGTCACACCCGTCGCAAATGTTTCTTTCTAGTTCGATGAACGGGTCAAATTCGGTAAAAAGGTCAAGTTTGGTGATGAGGTCAAGTTCAGTGAAAAGCATGATTGGTGAAACGGAGTCACTGTCTGTGGGCGTGATCCAGAATACTATCTAATATCTCTGAGAGGGGGACTTCATAATGTTTAATAAAATCCCCGTATAGATAAATTGTAAATATCAAATTAACAATTTTTAATATAACACATATTCCTAGATACGGTAGAATTATTTTTTGATATATTTCAACGTATTACTAAAGTACAATGATTTTGTTACATATTTCTAGGTAGAGTAGAATGGTTGTTTTACATATTTCAATGTATTACTAGAATACAATAATTTTGTCGCATGTTTCTAGGTATCGCAAGCGTACAATGATTTTGTTACATATTTCTAGGTATCGCTAGAGTACAATGATTTGTCGCATATTTCTAGGTATCGCAAGCGTACAATGATTTTGTTGAATATTTCTAGGTATCGTTTGAGTACAATGATTTTGTTACATACTTCTAGGTATCACCAGAGTACAATGGTTTTGTCACATATTACTAGGTATCGCTAGAGTACAATGATTTTGTTACATATTTCTCGGTATCGCTTGAGTACAAAGATTTGTCACATATTTCTCGGTATCGCTTGAGTACAATTGTTACATATTTCTAGGTATCGCTAGAGTACAATAATTTTGTCACATATTTCTAGGTATCACCAGAGTACAATGATTTTGTCACATATTTCTCGGTATCGCTAGAGTACAATGATTTTGTCACATATTTCTAGGTATCGCTAGAGTACAATAATTTTGTCACATATTTCTAGATATCACCAGAGTACAATGATTTTGTCACAAATTTCTAGATATCATTAGAGTACAATGATTTTGTCACATATTTCTAGGTATCACTAGAGTACAATGATTTGTCACAAATTTCTAGATATCATTAGAGTACAATGATTTTGTTACATATTTCTAGATATCACTAGAGTACAATGATTTTGTCACATATTTCTAGGTATCGCTAGAGTACAATAATTTTGTCACATATTTCTAGGTATCACTAGAGTACAATGATTTGTCACAAATTTCTAGATATCATTAGAGTACAATGATTTTGTTACATATTTCTAGGTATCACTAATGTACAATGGTTATCACGTCTGTGGTGGAAGTTTGATTTCAGACCGTTATATAGTGACTGCAGCTCACTGCGTTGAGGGGTATGTATAATGTAAAACAGATATCAAAATGAATTCTTCAACAAACACAAACAAATAACAACAAAAACAGCAACAAAATTGATAACAATAACAAAAACAAAATAAAACGAACATACGAGCAAAACAAACAAACAAATTAAACTCACATATGCAAATGTGACATAAGAACGCATTTATTCACGTAAGTAAATTTAAATGTGGTATTTTAAAAGTCTTTCGTAAGAGATACTAAGTCTTACGTAGGAGATAATAAATCTTACGTAGGAGATACTAAGCCTTATGTAGGAGATACTAAGTCTTACGTAAGAAATATTAAGTCTTACGTAGGAGAAATAAGTATTTCGTAGGAGATAATAACTCTTACGTAGAAAATGATAAGTCTGATGTAGGAGAAAATAAGTCTTAAGTAAGACATAACGAGTCTTACATATGATACGATAAGTCTTACGTAAGACATATTTTTTTCTAGGGTGATACTAATACGCTGCCATATTTTTAAAATAAAAAGTTGAAAATTGATAAAAAGTAGAAAATTGATAAAGATAAATTCCTAAAATTATTTACTTTTCCTTCCCCCGCTCTAACTTGAAATCATGTACCCGCCCTTTTCTTTTTCTGAATGTTTTGGATTTTATGACTTACGTTTTCTCATCCTGTATGAATATGTATATACCGCAACACCCTCCCCTAGAAAACCAAAGAAAAAAAAAAAAAAAAGGATTACGCCCCTCTTTGAAAATTCCTGGATCCGTCCCTGCATCAAAAATAGATGAGCACAATGTCGGAATTGATAATTTTTCTCTTTTTTTCAATAATTTGTAACTGGCGCAAAAAAGTGATTGAGTTGTCATCAGTCCTCTGGAAGTAGACTACACGAATATGATATTAATATAATAATATCATGTTTAGTTATTGTTGTCATGAAATGACCTGGCTGATATAGCCAGTTATATTCCTCTCTTGTAGAAGTTAAGACCAAACATCAGTAAATTTTAAATACGTTCATGTTCCACATTTGCATAGCATGCCAATTTGCACATGCGTAAATTAACTTTTTCACTACCTCAGAAGTCAGTGCAAATTTGCTCACGTAAATTTACTTACTATTGAGTAAATGTGTTTATGTGTCACATTTGCATAAGTGAGTAAATTAACTTACGTATGTATTTTTACACATATATGCAAATCTTGCTCCGGGGCTTAAGATAGTGCAAAAGTAAATTTATTCACGTGCAAAATAAATTAAAAGAGAGACTTTTTAGCTTCATAAACAAGTGTTTTTTTCACTAAAGGTGGTTCCCGAAAATTTAAAGATCTAGTGTTTGGTTATCATGATACTTATTTTGTCCAACAACACTCTGATTCTACACATTTATACACAGAAGTTGATATAAAAATATGCTGTGATTTCTAATAGACAATATATTTGTAATGTTCGAAGACGTGGTCTTTCAACAAATTGTTGGTATTCCTATGGTAACCAATTTGACTCCTTTATTGGCTGACCTGTTCCTTTATTCATACGAAGCAAAGTTCATTCAAAAACTGCGGAATCAAAAGAAGAAAAATATAGCGGTGTCCTTTAGTTTGATATTTAGATATATCGACGACGTTTTGTCAACTATAAATGACAATTTTCATGCATATGTCAATGCGATATATCCCTGCGAACTAGAAATTAAAGATACAACAGGATCAAACACGCGCGCTTTATACTTAGACATTTTATTTTATATAGACACAGACGGGACGATTTCGGCTTTCCCATCGTCAATTTTCCACATTTAAGTAGTAATATCCCACAATCACCCACATATAGAATTTATATTTCACAAATGATCCCATAAGCAAGGGCGTGTATGAACATTTCATATACAGAGGTAAACTGCTCACTGACAAATTATTGACACAGGCGTTTGATGTCAACGTTCCGCAAATTTTACGTTCGATATATTAGTCTTGTTTGCGATTACTCTGTTTCACTAAGTGAAATGTTGAGTTACCTGTTATGACGTCTTGTTATTACTTGTTGTGACGTCTGTATTAATTGTGACGAGGATTCGTTCCTCGCATATTTCATTTTGATTTGATTGTGGACTCATGGCGGATGTGACCGGTCTACAGGGGATGCTTGCTCCTCCATGGCACAGGATCCAACCCCTTGGTTGCAAGAGGTCTGTGTTTGTCCATTTTTACCATATTTGTTACTGTGTGCTGTACATCTTAAAGATTTATACTTTGATATCTGAGATTTTTTGATATATGCAAATATGACCTATGTACACGTATATCAAAATTACTAATGTTAGTCATTACAAAACCGAGACAGTTTGTTCCCCAGTTCTACAAGACAGGAGCATATCTGGCTATATTCGCCAAGCCATTTCATCATTACTGAATATAATATTTGATATTGCTGAGGAAGTATATTACTGTCCTGCTCGTCCAGTCTACTTCCAGACGACTGATGGCAACTCAATCACTTTTTGCGCCAGTGACAAACTATTGAAATTTGACTTTTTCTTAGAAGATATGATTCTGTTAAAGGAAACGGTGTACGTATTCCGTATGTAATTTATGGGTAGGTATCTCTTCCGATCAGTATTAAAGAAGAAACAGTTGAGAATAAAATGGCATTCGTCCCTATATTTCACAAATGATCCGATATGCCAGGGCGTATACAACATATGCAGATTTCATATACAGATGTAAACTACTCACTGACAAATTATTGACACAGGGATATCGAAAACCGCGTTTAATGTCAACATTCCGCAAATTTTACGCTCGGTATAATAGTCATGTTTGCGGCTACTCTGTTTCACTAAGTGAAATGTTGAGTTGCCTTTTCGTTGGCGGTTGTTGAGACGTCTGTACCAATTGTGACGAGGAAACACTCATCACGTATTTCACTGGACTTGACTGTGGACTCACGGCGGGTGTGATCGGTCGACAGGGGATGCTTACTCCTCCATGGCACCTGGTCCCACCTTTTGGTTTCCAAAGGTCTGTGTTTGTCCATTTTTACCGAATTTGTATCTATGTCCTAGACATTATTATATTGATTTATACTTTGGTATCTGAGATTTTTTACAAACTCGATCCCCTCTTACTGTATACTTATATGTGGCTTCTGTTAAGTAAAAACAAGTGCAATTAACAAATTTACACACATGCTGATTTTCCACGTGAACTGAACAAACTGGCAAATTTGCTTTTTACATGGGTGAGTAAATTCACATATACAAATTTTCTCATGGAGTAAAAGTTGGCCACATGAACGGGGCTTATGAATATTTGAGATATTTGAAAATGATCAGAGACAACAACGGAAAGGTAAATAACAGTGAAATGATATAGATTAGCAAACATTAACACAAACAAATCATATTTAGAAAGATTAAAATGTTAATATTTGTATCTTTTGTATCTTCCGAACACCTCACCTATATCGACGTCATGTTTTGACAATGTGTGTTGTGTATATCCATGACATCCTGACAGTATCAATGCCATGTTTTAACATTGTATAATTTTTATTTCCCTAGCATTTCAACAATATTGACGTCATGTTTTAGCATTGTATAATTTACATTTCCCTAGCATCTCAACGTCACGTTTTTACATTATATATTCTTTATCTCCCAAGCATTTCGACAATGTCGACGCCATGTTTTAACAATGTATAATTTGTTTTCCCCAAATATCTCCACAATTTTCATGTTTATCATTGTATGAATTGTATTACCTAAGCATTGACGTCAAGCTTTAACATTATATGTTTTGTATATTGCTAGCACCCCGACAGCATCGACGTCATGTTTTAACATTGTACGTGTGGTATTTTCCTAGCATCTCGACGTCATGTTTTAACATTGTACGTGTGGTATTTTCCTAGCATCTCGACGTCATGTTTTAACATTGTACGTGTGGTATTTTCCTAGCATCTCGACGTCATGTTTTAACATTGTACGTTTGGTATTTTTCCTATCATCTGGACGTCATGTTTTAACATTTTATATTATCCCCGAACATCCGATAGTATTTACGCCATGTTTGAACATTATATACCTTGTATCTACCAAGTACCTCTATAGTATCGACATTAAGTTTCAACGGTTTGTATTTCACAAGCATCTCAACAATATCGACGTCACGTTTTGACATTGTGTATTTTGTACCACCCAAGCATTTCAACAATATCGACGTCACGTTTTGATATTGTATATTTTGACATTGTATATTTTGTATATTCCTAGCATATATACAATACTGGCGTCACGTTTTGACATTGTATATTTTGACATTGTATATTTTGTATATTCCTAGCATATATACAATACTGGCGTCACGTTTTAACATTGTATATTTTGTACCACCCAAGCATTTTAACAATATCGACGTCACGTTTTGACATTGTATATTTTGTAACACCCTAGCATTTTAACAATATTGATGTCACCTTTTGATTTCGAATATTTTGTACCACCCAAGCGTTTAGGTGATATCGACGTCACGTTTTAACATTATATAATTTGTATTTTCCTAGTTTCTCGACAATATCGACGTCATGTTTTAAATTTGTATAATTTGTATCTCCCAAGCATTTCGACGATATCGACGCCACTTTTTGACATTGTATATTTTGTATATTGCTAAACAAAATGATTTATCTGATCCAAGTATTTCTAGGAGATGGAGCTGATTTCTAATTCTGTTTAAGTTGACACTAATGCAAAGGCGACGTATCAGGAAGTATAATTCATGAATTCCAAAAAAAGTCTTTGAAAGTTTCATTTGAAACAACATGTTGTATAACAATAATTAGAAATTTGACTCTGATTGCATGAAGAATGGATATTATACAGGGATTTGAAAAGAGATTTTACGAACATTTTGAAGAAAAAGCAATTGATCAATTTAACATGTAATTGAGTTAAGTATCGATTAATGTGACGGCAACTACATTCTTCAAACTTTTTGTTAGATTTCTAATTATAATTTTTGTCAATTCCATTGCATTATATGTCAGGTTTCCATATGAGTAATTGACATCCAATTCTTGGAATGCATATCAGGTGGTCAAAAGAAAACGATCTCCACTATTTGCTTTTAATACATTTTCTAATAAGTACTAAGTTCTACTAATAATTGTGTCCATGAAGGCTCTTTAGATGCAAAGAGTTGATATGGCTAACGGCATGAAAAATGAATTATGAGACGAAACTAAACAGAGAGAGAGAGAGAGAGAGAGAGAGAGAGAGAGAGAGAGAGAGAGAGAGAGAGAGAGAGAGAGAGAGAGAGAGAGAGAGAGAGAGAGAGAGAGTAAAGTGACCGAGGATTTAGTTTTCATCGCAAAATGGTTAAGATTCTGTCTTTTATTAAATACCTTGCGATAATACGCCATCATAATAATTTCATTTTTCATACATATAGAAATATGGGGAAACCATCAAGATGGCGTGTGCGACTTGGGATACACGACAGATCGGCATCCGAATCAACAGAGCAGAATTTAGGTTTGAAGGCAATCATAAGTCATGGGCAATACGATAGTGCGAATATCAATAATGATATTGCTATAATGGAAATTGACGGCACCGCCACTATCAATGAATACGTCAGACCAGTATGTATTACTGGAGATGACGTAGCGGCCGGCACCAGTTGTGTAACAACAGGATGGGGAGATACACAAGGTAATAGTCATAATTATATTATGTACCTTTACTAAAACCCCTTTCCAAAGTTTTGGTTGGGACATGATTACTAAATCAGGACGATACCAATATTGTATAGACTACCTGATGTCGTTGACTTGATTTCTATTTGCTAGAAAAAAAGAAAGAAAGAAAAAAAGGAGCAAGCAGCAGTATATAGGATGTTTTCGTATCACTTTGATGAACGATGTATGCTCAAACGAGGAAAAGATACTCTGTAATCAGTTCCTTGACAGAATGCAATTTATGAAGTCAATAATTTCACCTTAAGTTTTATTTAAAATATGTTTTTCTTTCTAAAATGTATTGATATGTAAAAAATGAAAATACAAAATACTTTAATGCTATTATGTCTTTTTTAACAGAAAATAGAAAAAAATATTGTTAACAGTTCTGTTACTTTTGTCTTCCAAATGTTGTCATCTTTATACATCATCGTCATCAACACTTCTAGAGACAACATGTCTGTACCGGTTTTATATTTGCTTAGGTACTGGGTCGAGCTTGGTTCTTCGTCAAGTAACAGTGCCAATAATAAGCCAATCGACATGCTCCAGTGGGAAATACTATGGACGTTACATGGATACAACAACAATGATCTGTGCCGGATATGAACAAGGTGGAAGGGATTCGTGCCAGGTATGAAATATTTGTCTTATTGAAGGGGAGACAACTCCTTCGTGACAACTATTTTCTCCTCTGAATTTGCCCGATGTAAACTATATTTGCTTATTGTTTGTGGCTTTTTCTAAAAATTACACAATAGTATCTATGTATATATGTATTTGCATGGTCTGATCTTGTATAGACACCTTCCAATGAGAGGAAAGTTTTGTGATTTGGCATACCTCTCGTGACAAAACTATCAGTCGAAGTCTCGAAAGACCCGTGAAATTTTCCATTTGAGACTGAACCTTTGGCAAAGTAACATTCTGATTGATACTTTTCCATCGCAAGCTACTACGTTTTCTGCATACTAAACTGGACGTGACAGTCGGACCCCGTGTAGACAAAATTACAACAAGAGTATATAAAACAATTAATACTGAAATGATGCGACCGTGAATCAAGGGCTCAAAATATCTATAAGATGGTTATCAGTAATACATATTACACTCATTTGGTTTACAGGGAGACAGTGGCGGACCTCTTGTTTGCAGTAGCGGTGGTCGTTGGTACCTTACAGGTAAAAGTATTTTCTTTACAGCTATATACATACACATAGTATCTGCGACATAACAGATACAGAAAACTGTCCAAGAGCTTATCACTAAGTGTAATGTGTCAGATATGTAAATGTGTGTACATCAAATTGTGTTCAAGATGTGATCGACATGTGTTCAACATATACAAGGATGTTACTCATTATTTGTAAATTATTATTGGTCCCATTCCTTTTGGGATAAGCTATTGCTATTCAATTCCCGATTACTCTGTTTCACTAAGTGAAATGTTGAGTTGCCTTTTCGTTGGGGTTTGTTGAGACGTCTGTACCAGTTGTAACGAGCATTCGTTCCTCGTGTATTTGATTTGAATTTGACTCTGTAGTGACCGGTCGACAGGGAATGCTGTCCATTTTACCAGATTTGTATTTAATGTATATCCTGGATATCCGAAAGATTTCTACTTCGGTAGGTTTTCAATTTTCTTCTTGTTGAGACATTTATTGTTATCCAATTCCAGTGGTTTTGGACTTTGGAATATCCATCATAAACACTTTGCATTTACCGCATGATGATCATTCGTTTCATAATATCGCAGTTAAAAACTCCCATGCGTCAAAAACCACAATAACGTATTACAAACTGGGATTTCTATGTAAAACAACACAGGAAATGACGAATTATAGATTTCATGAATGTTTTGTTATCTTTACCATTTGTCTTAAAGAAGACAACTGTGTTCTCGGAACGTTTGCCGTAAATATATTTTATTTGAATTCGACCCTGCTTATTTTTGCACTTTTATGACAGAAAACGTATCCATCTTATTTTAAATTCGCCCTGAATCATCATTCTTTCATATATCTCCATGTGGTAATTAATTAGGTTGACAATTTAGCATTCATTTTAAATTCGGTCGAAAATATCCAGGTATAGATTATTATACATTTATGTTTATGCTATTTCAGGTATTACAAGCTGGGGCTTCGGATGTGCTGATGCATATAAACCTGGTGTGTATACTCGGGTCGTTCACTATGGCAACTGGTTAGCAAACAATGCAGCCTAATGGACGACGGTTGTTTAACAGATAGATGTATAGAAATTAAAATGTTAGCATCATATAATAAAGAAATCGTTCACTCTTAGTTTCATTATTGGTTCTCATATTTTTGAAAAGCTGTTTTATGCCACACTTAACAATTACTCTTATGTATGGTGGCGGCCAATTGTAATGGAAGGGCAGATAACGCGGTTTCAATGTACCCTGGAAGAGAGCACCGGCTTGTCGCAACAAAAATGGCAAATTTTTTTTTCAAAAAATCAGCTTAGGTTCCAGTTTTGAGAAACATCATGACTTAAAGTGTGATGCTGTAGCCACTGGGCTAAGCAGGCCTCGTGTTCTCATATAAATCCTATATGAGCCAATGGCTGCATTAAAGGATGAACAGTGACGTGTGCCACGTGAATGGAGAAATGACGATCTGTCTCCCAGGTTTATTGACAAAATCAATCGTATAATACAGCGGGGCTCAAAATAAAAGATTATGGTCCCTACCATCACAGATACGACGAACAAATAAGCATTCAGTTAATCATCAATATTTTTAATTTCCTCGGATGATGATAACAACAAAATACCAAACAACGATGTGATGAAATAATAATATTAACATTTCACTAATTATATAACTATCACAGACAACAATAAAACGAGATACGTCCCTGAAAGAGTTACGCTATTTTGACAAAAACCCATCAGTGTAATACTGTAACTATACTAGATAAAATGTAGCAGCAACACTACGGTAAACGTGGCGTTTTTGATTTTTTCCCTGCGAATAAATTATGCCATTTGTTCAATGCAAAATTTAACACCTGGAATTACTTTAGTATGCAGAGAGTGATGATAAAATATCTATGTATCGCGTTGACTAATTTATTGGTGTGTGGATTATGTTAGCGATTGTGATTACTTTCATCGCGTATAACTTGCAAAGATTTACCTCACACAAAAACGTTCCACGTTTGCGGGAGTGAGTACATCCTCATTATTCAACACTGGAAGTCACTGTACCCTCTAATAAGTAAACAAACGGAAATTGGTCGAAACAGACATGTTTAGAAAAATACCATCGAGATATGTATATGTCGGAATATAACACAGCATTACAGTCGAGTTAATAGACCATTTTCGGGTTGTCCGATTCAGTTCAGTTTCGTCACAATAGTTTGTACTTAGACTGTGTGACGTCATCTGAAAGATGGGCAAGGTCGATTCAGGTTGTAATATTTTCATTAACGATATTCGGCGATATCTTAGTTCACTTCATCTGCGAGGAACTAATTTTAGTTAAATTATCTCTCTTATAAATAAGGAAAGTGTCATCACTTTCCTGTAATCTAATTTTCAAATCTGGCACCTGTTACCTCATGATATTATAATATCCCTGGTGACAGAGGCAATAAACTGCTTATCCGGAATATAATAATGCCTTACTCTGATCTTTGAAACCGCACTCTATTATGACGAATCGTGACATAACAAAACAATTCAAAAATGGTCTATTGACTGAAATTGAAAATGACATGATTTTATATCCTGCTTAAGGAATTACCGTGCTTGTCTTATTCTTGTCACAAATATGGCACTGAGTAGGAAGTACACTGTCGTGACAACGAACAAAATAATATAACCAAGTCCCAAACGACAATTAACACTCTCGAAATAGTCTAATATCATGCCACCGGTGGGTGTGGCTAAAGCGTTTGGAAGTATCAAAGCTTGATGCCACACGGCTATGTCTTTAGCTTTATCCTTTTCGTCCGGTAATACATCCATGACTAGTGCGAAATCAACAGACTGAAAGGATCCAAAGCCTATACCTGTCAAAACAAAATATCCCTGATTTGATAATTGTTTCAATCATTATCGATATGATATCGATTATCGGTAAAAATAACATTGCATCGAGTTTAAAAAATCGATACGTAATGATAAAATCACAAGTAGGCCTATATAGTTATCGATTTCATGCATATCAATTACAAAACTGTCACTTGTGATATCAGATATTCTGATACAATTTATATCAAAGAATGGTCCACAGCAAGAAATCAACGTGTTTCTTAACTTATTTACCCCTACAAACACATTTGAACTGTCTGAGGTCATTGATGTAAGGAAGAGTCTACCATTTTTCAGGGTAGATGAGTTAATAATATAGATATAAATATTTTGACCGTAATTTCATACACTTATCAAATATTTTACATAAGTAATTATAAACTTTTATTACCAAGTAAAGTACTTATTGTTCCAAATGTCTCTATATTTGCATTCATTCATCTGCATTATAGCTTTACCGAT
Source organism: Atrina japonica (assembly GCA_030159075.1). NCBI lineage: Eukaryota > Metazoa > Mollusca > Bivalvia > Pterioida > Pinnidae > Atrina > Atrina japonica. Next base: position 269,350 of record BROG01000808.1, read on the forward strand.
ATAAACTGGCATATGATTACAAGCACGGTGAGTCAAAATAAATAATAAGAGGAACAACAGGCTATTTTGGCACGATGATATTAGAACTGATGCTCTGCAATGAATCAGGGCAAGGCAAAACGTTTTACTTGCACATACCTAATTTTGGAAGATAGAATTACATTGGTTTGTGACCTGGATGCGCCACTATATCTTAGTAGACCTGTATACAGATTTATTCTAAAAAGAATTGAGATGTTAATGTATTGCTGTTTAAAATCCCACTCAAGAATCTTTCACTCATATGGAGACGTCATCAATGCACGTGAAGGGCTTCAAATTTTGGCCTATGCTCGGCACTTACAGCCATTGAGCAGTGAGGAACCTCGGATTTTACTGTCTCATGCGCAGAACAGGAAACCGACCTGTCGCCGGCTGGACTCGAACTCACGACCTCACGATCCAGAGTCGAGCGCACTACCGACTGAGTCAGGCCGGCTCTCAAAAAGAATTTAGAAGTACATTTATTTATAACAATTAACTATTCGGTCAAAACGTCATTTTGCCAGGAGTAGATGAGTTGACAATATATGTACCCTTTATTCATACGCTAATAAAACATTTTACAAAAGTTATTTTTCATTTTTATGTTGGTTTCTGATAGAATCTGGATATCCTACATTATCATGGTAGAGCTTAACATAATACATATATTCGAAAAGGAATTTTGAGGTACAGTTTATATACAACAGTTCATTGTCCGATAACTAAAATGATTATAATTACCGAAAAAGAAAGCCGCAACAACTGCTATATAATATGCTTGGTTTCCGTTGATGTATGTCAGTGTTGACGTGGATATACACATAATAAAAGCTGAAATGAAAGCAATTAATAAAATAAAATTCACGAAAAAATACAAAGGGAGGTAATTGTACATCTCCCCTCACATTTACTCGTGCGTATCTATTTAGAGTAAATACATACATTCATATATAGAATATTTGAAATCAAAGTCATATCAAGAAATATTTGGTGTGTATATATATATATATATAATGTTAAAAATTGTCAGATAATTTTAATAAAATAAAAATTTATTACCCGCTTTCTCGATAAATTAATATCAGTATATACCTGCTGTTATAACGATTGGCTTTCGTCGTCCAAATCTGTCAGAAATCATTCCCATGACAATGGAACTGGAAGACATTAGAATAACTCAATTACGAAACGCATAAAGGAATGACAAGGCAAATGTAGGATAGGATGAAGATAAAGCGACAATATGTACGCAATATCAGTCTAACTGTACCTGTTTCTTGTACATCTGCTGTATGTATTAAAAATTATTTTAGTATAGGGTTATAAAGTTAGTTAATTCCATATTGGCCCAGTTAATACGGACGCGGTCTCGAATAGCACCATTTAAAATTTATCAAAGCTAAGATTTTTTTAAAGTGTATTCTCTTAGACGGATTTGACAATACATAAAGATTATCTATTTGGCCTTGTATGAGACCACTTTTTCCGGAAATATACATTTATATCAAATTTGAGCTCAACTGATGACGTCCCATTGACAGAAATGATCGTCCTGAACTTTTTTTTTTGGTCTCTTTTGTAAAACTATAACTTTTGTATTGTTAATGGTATTTAGCAAAATTTAGACCATCTCATCACCATCTTTTAGATTTCACACTGCTATATAACTTTAATAAAGAACAAACTAAACTAGCCCAATTTTACAAGTTTTCAAACCGCTAGTTGTGGTTTAGTGGTGGAGCGTTCCACTCGCAAGCGGGCGGTACCGGGTTCCAGTCATACCAAAGACTTTTCAAAAATGACTCAGATACCAAAGTATAAATCAATAGGATGTCCAGGACATAGATACAAATCCGGTACAAAAAATGGACAAACACGGACCTTGGGATCAGGTGCCATGGAGGAGTAAGCATCCCCTGTCGACCGGTCACACCCGCCGTGAGTCCACAGTCAAGTCCAATGAAACACGTGAGGAGTGTATCCTCGTCACAATTGGTACAGACGTCTCAACAACCGCCAACGAAAAGGCAACTCAACATTTCACTTAGTGAAACAGAGTAGTCGCAAACAAGACTACCATACCGACCATAAAATTTGCGGAACGTTGACATTAAACGCGGTTTTCGATATCCCTGTGTCAATAATTTGTCAGTGAGTAGTTTACCTCTGTATATGAAATCTTCATATGTTGTGCACGCCCTGGCATATCGGATCATTTGTGAAATATAAACTCCATATGCAGGTGAGTGAGGGATATTTACTACTTAAATGTGGAAAATTTACGATGGGAAAGCCGAAATCGTCGCGTTTATCGTATAGCTTGGTTGCTAATTTCCCGTCTGTGTTGATATTAAGTAAAATGTCTAAGTATGAAGCGTGTGTACTTGATTCTGTTGTATCTTTAATTTCTAGTTCGCTGGGATATATCGCATTGACATATGTATGAAAATTGTCATTATTAATTGACAAAACGTCGTCGATATATATCTAAATGTCAAATTAAAGGACACCGCTAACTTTTTCTTCTTTTGATTCAGCAGTTTCTGAATGAAGTCTGCTTCGTATGAATAAAGGAACAGGTCGGCCAATAAAGGAGCACAATTGGTTCCCATAGGAATGCCGACAGTTTGTTGAAAGACCACGTCTCCGAACATTACAAATATATTGTCTATTAGAAATTCCAGCATGTTTTTTATATCAACTTCAGTATACTTATGTGTAGAATCAGAGTGGTGTTTGACGAAATAAGTATCCTGATAGCCAATCACTAGATATTTAAATTTTCGGGTACCACCTTTAGTGAAAAAGCAGTTGTCTATGATGCTAAAAAGCCTTTCTTTTAATTTTTTATGTGGAATAGTAGTGTAAAGAGTTGAGAAATCATAAGTTTTGATACTGTGAATTCGAGAAAAATTATGTGCCTTCAAATTTTCTAAAAGCTGTTTAGAATTTTTAAGTATCCACATCTGATTTACACCGCTTCTGGAATAAGCAACTGTACAGTATTTTTGAAGTTTCTCCTTAACAGCTGTCAATATCTTGGTAAGGAGTAAAGATAAAGGTTTGGTAGAACATTTGCTGGATCCTGCTATGTATCTTTGCTTATATGGGTTTTTATGAAGTTTAGGTATCAAAAAAGGAACGGGCTTCCCGGTATTTAGGGCCCCCTTAAAATAAGATTTTTGAGGCTTTCATTTTCAACAATAGAAACGTCGCCGGTAATGACATGCCCGATAGTATTGTATTGGAAAGGAGATGAAGCACATGAACATGTGACAGTGTTGTGTAGAAGATGGTTGATGTCTAGGCACTGCAAAACCTGTTTGTAATTGAATAGCTTGGATGCGATGCTAGGTGTATAGCTATATGAAATGCAAGGCGTGCTCTTCAGTTTAAAATATGGTGGAATACAGGACTGAACTTTTTTGTGATTTAGAACATTGCCAATGTTTAAAGCGTCTATGCCTTTATTTGTAAATTTAAGTTTAAGGAAAAGACGTTTCTGTTTAGAACAGTCATCGTTTGTAACGCGTGCAGGCTTAAACAGCCTGTGTCCATTATAATGGAGTTCAGTATGTATTCTGGGGTTGAAGAATGTGTAGGGTTCATTCTTGCTTCTTGAAAAAGTTTATTGAGATTTGTAAAAGGAACAGAATAGAGTTTGCTGCGGATGTGATGAAGACCCAATTTTTTTTCTTAACGTAAGGTAAAAGAGATGAAAAAGTGACATCATGTATGTGGTTGTATGAACGATGTCCGTGACTTCGTTTACGTCTTACGTTTGAATTAAAAAGTTCCATCACATTAACACCATTACACAGTGGGCTCCATAGGGATATGCAGTGCCAAGTTGTTTAATCCAAAATTCTTCACGTTGTCTACGGAAGGGGGTACTCAAGGTGGGATTGTTGGTCCAGTGGTATATTTTTTCAATTATACGCACTCTCATAGACAAGATGGAATGGTCAGGAGAGTTGAAATGTCGATAGAGTATCTGGTTACCCCCATTATTAATTTCGAATCGATGGCCAGATACTCTTTTATTTAAGGGCCCCTTAGTTTCGCCAACATAAATCAAACCACACAAGGTACACTCAATGCCGTAAACAACGTTGGATGATTTGCAGTCTAGATGATCCCAGCTTCTGGTGTTGTAATGCTTATTTGTCAGATTGCTAGTGAACACTTGATCAGTTATTAATATATGACATGTTTTACAATTTTTGACAGAACATTTAGAAATTGTTGGTATATTATTTGAAAATGAACTATCAAAAATGTCGTCAAGTGGAATCTGACAATTTTTTATTGGAACATAAGCGTTATCATGTTTATACCATAACTGGTCATCTTTGGACTGCACAAATGTTAAATTTTTAATGTCCCGAAGGACAACCCGAGGAGCACCAAACAATCTCTGCGAGTCTGTGCTCCCGATAGACTTCACAGAAGGACACCTTTTTATACTGGGCGCCGTGTCATCCAGTATGCGTATCCTCGGGGACAATATGTCCACCAGCAGTGATACATACTCGGTGGTAAAAATATAAAAATATCAGATACGAAAGTATAAATCAATAGGATGTCCAGGACATAGATACAAATCCGGTAAAAATGGACAAACACGGACCTCTGGAAACCAAGAGGTGGGATCAGGTGCCATGGAGGAGTAAGTGTCGAACACCCGCCGTGAGTCCACAGTCAGAAACACGTGAGGAGTGTATCCTCGTCACAATTGGTACAGACGTCGCCAACGAAAAGGCAACTCAACATTTCACTTAGTGAAACAGAGTAGTCGCAAACAAGACTACCATACTTTGCGGAACGTTGACATCGTGTCAATAATTTGTCAGTGAGTAGTTTACCTCTGTATATGAAATCTTCAGTTGTGCACGCCCTGGCATATCGGATCATTTGTGAAATATAAACTCCATATGCAGGTGAGTGAGGGATATTACTACTTAAATGTGGAAAATTTACGATGGGAAAGCCGAAATCGTCGCGTTTATCGTAAATTTCCCGTCTGTGTTGATATTAAGTAAAATGTCTAAGTATGAAGCGTGTGTACTTGATTCTGTTGTATCTTTAATTTCTAGGCTGGGATATATCCATTGACATATGTATGGAAATTGTCATTAAATTGACAAAACGTCGGATATATCTAAATGTCAAATGGAAAAACAGCAGTTTCAATGAAGTCTGCTTCGTATGAATAAAGGAACAGGATTAAAGGAGCACAATTGTTCCCATAGGAATGCCGACAGTTTGTTGAAAGACACGTCTCCGAATTCAAATGTCTATTAGAAATTCCAGCATGTTTTTTATATCAACTTCAGTATACTTATGTGTAGAATCTGTTCCTTCGCCAAACGATAGGCATACGAAGTGAAAGTCACGGGTCTTTCGGATGAGACTTAAATCAAGGTCCTAAATCCTGGGTCCTGAAAAACCATCACTGCTAAATGATTGCAAGTGTGTTGAACAATTATTCTGACAACGTAGGTAAAACATTTTCCTCTGTAATTTTATGGAGAAACAATGGTAGGAATATTTGATATAAAAAAAAAGTGTTAATATCGTTCGATAACTGGTGCCACAAAGCAATTGTAACTGCAGCCAGTTAAAGAAAATCTACTAATGAAAGACACCAACATCCCTTTAAAAGAGTAAAACACAGTGTGTTAGATTTTTTGCTGAACGTTTTAAAAGATATTGAATTTCAATGTAACGATGTTGAGGTTCTCAAGCAAAAATGCACAACTACATATGCAAACCTACCATCCTTGAACACTTTGTAAAATTAATGCACATTGATGTTTAGAAACATTTCGCAGTGGTAAAACAGACAGTATTAAGAAACGGCAAACTGTTGAGAAATTCTAATAATAACAATATATCAATTCTGTTACTAAAGTGGACTGAAAATTCATTTCATAATCAGAGATTTTTTATTTTATTCATAAATTTTAACATTTCTAATATCAAACGAAATTGACAAATTATAAAAAAATAAATCATTACCTGAAATAAAATATCAATACTCTTTACAAACGTCATACAAAAAGACAAGTTTCAATGTTGAGATTATCTTTATTTGAAAATAATCAATGTAGACGCAAAAAAGACAATACGTTGGAGATTTGTTAATAATTTGACGTCATTTGAATGACGTCAATACAAAACAAATTAGCTAAAATATTGAAACATTCAATAGTTTCTTTTAATAGCCTTTCATACTATCAACAATAAAAGAAGAAAACAAAGGAAACTAAAACAGTAATCCGTGATTTTCTTTTGAATTGTAGAATTATCGCTGATATAATATATGTACAAAATTACGATTCAAGATGAGACAATTTGACATTTAAAATTATGGATTTGAAACTGTACAAACAACCGTGTTAACTTCAAACCGTTACAGCAGCTCAATTACGTTTCTGCTACATTTTAAAGAATTTTTGACGAAATAAATTTGACAGTATTGTACCTTTCGTACATCACCTCTGCTTGTAGCTGAATGAAATGGGCTGGTACATTGTCTTTTTTAACGACAAACATAAAACAATCACTTTACAACAATTCTATTTTTTATCTCAGCATGATTCAAAATGATACAGCTAGTGGGCACTTGGATATTAATTTCTGTTAGCCTACATTCATATATCTAAGATTCATCTTAAAACTACTATTTTATTGTTGTTTTGGGGGCCTCCTTGGCTGAGTGGTTGATACATTGCGCTGCCTCTGGTCATCATTGGTTCGAACCCCGCTGGATTCTAAACTGATTCTGTGAGAAAGTTTTTCAGTTTACTTACAGAAGGACTAAGGTCTCGTCTTGGGTACATTGTAATAGGGTTCTCTACTACACCATTAACATTTTACCATATAACTGAAAAATTACTGAGTGTGACGTAAAACATAATTGAAACAAAACCCTGCGTGTGTGGTACAATTTATTGTTGTTGCTTTACCTTGTGAACATGAACTGCATGGCTATCAGATAACTGTATCCAAATAATATCCTAAGAATTAAGAATATAGACCATAATTCAAAAGTGAAGTTCTTAATTATGGTCAATAGAATTACCATATTCCGCCAACTAACAAGTCGGATGGTAAAAGTTACAGGCGTGACGCCCAAAACCACAAAATTGACACTTGTATCAATTTGATTGAATGCGCAAATTGTATATTATGTTCATATAATTAAACTTACATTTTTGTCAGCACACACAAATTTTTACACGAACTCAGATAAAAAACAATACTGGTTATAGAGAGATCTCGTTAAATTAATTTAATAGCACATTGATTTGCCTATATCAAATCAATGTACAATAAAATTATTTAACGGTTCAAGATTGATCATATCCCATTAGCAATTTTTGAAAATTTCAATAAAAATCTAATCTAGTTGCTAAGTGATATTTCCCCATATTGTGAATCGGTATATTATATGGCAAAGTTTCATCAGAAATCTTTTGTAGAAAGGAATCACGTCCGTCATTCATGACTATGTTACTACATTAAGTGTACATAAAATGTTGCTAATGGATAAATAATATGTCTGATGTTTTAAAAGCTGTATGAATTAGGTAACCTATATTTGACATTGATTTGCGTTGATGCAATATGTTCAGATTACTTCAAATGGAAAAGAGACCTTTACAAAAAGTATGTCATGGGAATTGACATATTCACATCGCTATCAAATGTGGGATCATTTAACGTTGAACTTTTCTTTCTGAGCATTTCCCTAAATTTCCAAGCTCAATGCAACTTGGTGCTTCAGAGAAATAATTACTGGTCTCTTACGTTACTTGTAAACGTTTTGACAAAGCCTGAATGACATAAATCGCATGAAATCCTGCCAAAATATCGTAGGAAAGAATTAGAGAACTCTTTTGCTAAAAACAAAGCCCAACACACTAATAATGCCTTGGGCTGGCAGTACAAACGTTTGGAATTCACAAGTCTGACAAACTGATATGTTTAGGCGATTGTATTTATGGACCAGTCGCAATTAGTCAAAATTTCAGATTTATTTTGCTGGACACTGGTGTCTAGCGCCTGGCATAAACATTGAAAGCACAGAAAGCACAAAGTACAAAAAGCACAAATACCAAAAAGTCATCCATGAGAATGTATAGAAGTTTATACATTAGCTGGTGTGACCGGTCGACAGGGGATGCTTACTCCTCCATGGCACCTGATCCCACCTCTTAGTTTCCAGAGGTCCGTATTTGTCCATTTTTACCGGATTTGTATCTATGTCCTGGACATTCTATTGATTTATACTTTGGTATCTGAAATTTTTTACATACAAATATGGTGGATATTGAATAACACAGACCTATGAAAACAAGAGGTGGGATCAGGTGCCATGAAGGAGTGAGAATCCCCTGCCGACGGGTCACAAAAGTTGCGAATTCACAGTCAAATAAAAACAAATACGGACCAAATCCTGAACATAATTAGTATAGATAATATTAATAATACCAAAGTTACTTAATGTGGCCTAAACCAATGCTCAAGACCATCGCTTCTGTCAATAAGACTTGATCAAATGAGCTCGAATTTAATATAAATATATATTCGAAGGAAAAAGTGGTATCATACAGGGACAAATAATAAAACTAAATGTATTGTCAAACCCGTCTAAGAAGTATTCACTGTAAAAATCAATATCTTAGATTTTGAGTAGTTAAGTATTTAAATGGTTCTATATGAGCGAAATACATGTATTATTTTAGTATATGTATAAATTAATCGGCTTGTATCGAAAAATCAGATACTGTGTTTATGTATACCATCGTGGACTCAAATGATCTACTAAAAGACAATTCAACAACAATACAGTGAAACATGGTAATTGCAAACATTGTCATTATTTTGAATGAGACCTATGACCAAAGTATAATTAAGGTTGTCATACTTTGCACGTAAACAACATGACTGAAATGACAGACGTTCCAACACAGGTATCACTGGTATACTGCCTGTTTTGGTGATGACGCGGAACATACATATATGGATTTCCATGGTTAAGTGACCCCGTGGATGACCATATTGTTGAGAGTTTACATAAAGGCGTAAGGCGTAAGAATCCCCTGTTGACCTATCACATACGCCGTGTGTCCACAGTCAAATTCAAATGAAATAAATGAGGAATAAATCCTCGTCCCAACTGGTACAAACGACTGATTGTGGTTAACACTACCATTACTAAATGTCTTCTAGATACAGTATACTTTATTTATATTTATTACTTGGTCTTGTACGATGCCACTTTTTTCATTCGGAAATTACATTTATATTAAATTCGAGGTCAACTGATGGAAGCCTTGCTGACATAAACGATCGGCTTGACATGTTTTATCCTCATTTGAAACACATTAACTTTGGTATTGTAAATAATATTAGTAAATCTAATTTAAAATTGATAATCAAACGGCAAGCAAATATAATTCATTTGTGGTTCTGAAATTCGTTTATATATATAGTATTATGTTTCTGTTTAAAAATACGGAAAAACGAATTGCATATGAATATGTTGCTTGTATATATCACAAGAAACAGCATGGAATTTATTATTATTGAAATTTATGACAATTTGAATTTTCAGTCTAATGAATTTTCAAAAGAAAATCTATGACAAATACCTAATTGTTGATTTGTGTAAAATACATGTGTAGGAAAAAGGGAACACATAATTATTTACAAACAGTAAGAAGTACCAATCAATAATAAAAAACTCAAGTCCATTATAACACTACGAATTAGATGTGTAAATGGTCTCAACATGAAGAACAATTACGAATCCCAAAAGGGATAAGACCAGGTGTCCGGAAGGAGTCAGCGACTTCTGCTGGCATCCCACACCCGTCGCAAATGTTCCATGGAAACCTTTGTAGTTCGATGAACGGGTCAAATTCGGTAAAAATGTTTGGTGATGAGGTCAAGTTCAGTGAAAAGCATGATTGGTGAAACGGAGTCACTGTCTGTGGCCGTAATCCAGAATACTATCTAATATCTCTGAGAGGGGGACTTCAAAATGTTTAACAAGATCCCCGTATCGACCATAAAACTTCTTAAACGACGACTCCAAGCGTTCAAAAACGTAACCTTGTGTAAGTAGTTTATTTGCTAGTCGTTTAGCTCTCAGAATAAAACATTCATAAGAAGAGCATTCCCTGGCATTTTGTGATATGGAAATTGAAATCGTCTCGTTTGTCATAGAGAGATGTGTGAAAATGACCGTCTTTTCCCATCGACAGGAGTAGATCTAGGTAAGAAGCAGATGTGTTGCTCTATGTGGTCTCATTGGTCTCTAGCTCTACAGGCTGAGGTAATTCTGAAATTTTGAATTATTTATGGACAGAACATCGTCGATATACTTGTAAGTAAAATTGAACCGTGATGCTAACTGTATGTTTCCTTTGGAGAGCAGAGACTGTATAAATTCCGCTTCATATGAATACAAAAATATGTCAGTCAAGAGAGGGGCACAATTGGTACCCATTGGAATGCCGACAAACTGTTGGAAAATTATTCCCGCAAAAGCCACGAAGATGTTGTGGACTAGAAACCTCAGCATCTTGATAATATTGTCTTCAGTGTACTTGTTATTGGAATCAGAGTGTTCCTTGACAAAATAAGGTTTTTCATGACCTAACACCAAATATTTATATCTGCGATTTCCATTTTTGCATACAAAAGAGTTTTTATAATAGATGTAAATCTGTTTTTGAGTTTTTGATGAAGGATTGTTGTGTAAAGGGTCTAAAAATCAAAAGACTTGATGCTTGTAATATGTTTGAAATTTGGAGATTTTAAATGTTCCAACAATTCCTTTGAACTCTTTAGGATCCACATCTGATTGACTCCGCTTCTTTAGTAGGCCGTTCTACAGTGCATCTGAAGACCTTGTTTAATATGTGTTAGAAGTTTGGTATGCAAAATAGATAAAGGCTTGGTGGAACACTTAGATGACCCCGCAATGAAGCAGTGTTTATAGGAAATTTTGTGCATCTTCATAATCCAATAGATATATGGCAATTCAAGCCCCGTATAGATAATTCGGTGAAATGCATCTTGCACTCTCAGGAAAGAGTAAAGTGTCTCTTCATTTGCAACACAAAGCTAATGATTCATATAGCGTTTGGTTAATTCATAACCCCTCTGGTTACATTTAGAATAACCCAGATAAATTAATAGTATGGTCTACTGTCATACTTCAGAAGTGCACAAGTTCATATTGCATGTGAAATTATAATTAATTTTGTATTCTTAATTATACACCCCTTCATTCTGTCAGTGGATTTTCTATACACTCTTTGAAATGGGAATGTCCAAATATGACTTCAGGAGTTGATGAGTTAACGATGAACATAGTCTAAAGTTATACCTGTAGTAAGTAAAATGAAGAAGTACCAATGGATGCCACAAATTGGATATAACAAAAGTCTCAATATAATGGCCAAATCACCTTATTTGCAATTTGCATTCACTGAATGAAATGTTGAGTTACCTGTTTGATAGTGGTTATTGAGTCATCTGTACCAATTCTGACGAGGATTTCTTCCTCAATTATTAGATTTTGACTGTGGACTCATGGCGGGTGTGATCGATCGACATCGGGATGCGTACTCCTCCATACCACATGATCCCACATTTGGATTCCCAAACAGGATGAGACTAAGTGTCAGGAAGGAGTGAACGTAACTTATTAGCATGTTACACCCGTCTCAAATGCTCCATGAAAAACCCTCGAGTTTGGTGAAACGGTCAAGCACGATGATACGGCCATCAGTTGGTATTGTTAATAATATTTAGTAAAGCTTTTAAAGAATGTACATGTAACTAGCTTAACCTCTGACTTTCAGCAGGAAGTAAATCAAATGTGATTGAATAGACTTATAGTGTCAGCACTAAATACCACTGACAGCAAATTAAAGGAAAAAGTGAATATGTCAGTGATTTGAACTTACCTCACTGCAGCAGCAAAGAGTAAAGGAAGCAGCATAAGAGCAACGCCTCGCGCTGCACTCCAACAATATGGTAAATGAATCATGTCCGATAACCAGTACTCTAAAAATCTGGAAAACATAAAATACATCAATAGATAAAAAAAACCCATGTTGATATAAAAAAGGAACCAGTATTCTAAAATATTAAGAAAATAAAATTGTGGAAATTTTCGCCCCGATTAAATTTCGCCATTTTTGCGTTAAGGTGAGACGGAGAATTTTAAATGAAATCGAAAGCCAGATAAATGAAGCAAAGGCATGGATGCCATCCACGATAATATGTTGGTTTAGAGATAATATAGAGCGGGAAAATATATGTTTTCTGTCGTAAAGGGCGAAAATACCCAGGAACAAAAAATTCTAGGTATACAGTACATCAAAAGATATGAAAATCATGATGATATAAAGGGGACTGACACGTAAAAAACGTAGAGCACAAGAAATTTAAAAAAACATTATACGTATATGTTGAAAATCGGACGAACATGAACGACTCAGGGGTAGTATTAGGTGTCCGGGAGGAGTTTGTATCCCCACCGTCCAGTCACACCCGGCCAAATTTCTTTGTCTTTTCCAAATCAAGGTACAATGTAATAAGAATATCCCCTAATCACAATGTCTATATAGGCGATTCAACAGAAGACAAACAGATAGATAGATAGATAGATAGATAGATAGATAGATAGATAGATAGATAGATAGACAGATAGAGATAGACAGAGATCGAGAGAAGGAAAGAAATAAAACGATAAACAGATACAGTGATAGATAAGTACGTAGGTAGATAGTGAGACAGATAGGTAGAGTACCTACCCTGTAACTGTTGACACGCCTTGTTGCATTAAAAATCTTGTGATAAATACCCAACGAAAATCATGCTCTGAAAAAAATAATTTTATTATAATTATTATGATTATATATCTAATATTATGTATATATATATATATATATATATAACGTGTGTGTGTGTGTGTGTTATAAATAAAATCAAATATGACTGTGCGATTTAAAAGAAAAGGATCAATCATACCCAGAATTTCTTATTAAAACCTTACCTTTTAAAGGTTGCCAAAACCCACAGAAAATTGAGACACAATCTGAAAATAACCACAAAAAGTGAGTGAATTGAAATGTTGTTGAAACATTTTATTGTCAGCAAGCAAAACTGATAACAATTGTGAAATGATTTAGACAGACCAAATGGGCCGTTGGCACTTCTGGTGGACAGTTTAAGTCCCCGGGGTATATATAAAACCTGTGGATGGTATTTTGGTATCAGCTAACCATTTTATACTAAAGTAATATTTCGTATGGGTAGAACCGTTTATATCCTTAATTTCTTAAAACCTAATATAGTAATATTTTTACAGTGGTAACTTTTAGACGGATTTGGCTGTACATTTAGATTTATTATTTAGCCCAAATTGTATGATACTGCCTTCTGTTTAGAAATTATACATATACATTTTGAATTCGAGCTCAACTGGTGAAATTTTACTGACAGAAACTATCGTCTTGCGCATTTTATTTTGGCCCGTTTTTGGTCAACTATATCTTTGGTATCATGTGTAAAACATTTCAAACCAAAAATAATACATCAGATGCGCAATATACATGAACATGTTTTTTAACAGAAACAAAAACATTGCGTGTCGAAATCGTGATTAGTATGACCTTATTTCTCGAAAGTCATTTTATTTATATGAAAATGTCAACAGCTACAGATTGGTTGCCTTAAATCTAGATTTGTGGCGATTAAGTGAGAGTTCTTCGATGTGTTTATTAGTGATCTTTCACAGAATCCCATTAAATTCTTTTAATCATAACACTTTTTCATAGTAAAATATCTGTATTAACTGACGTGTCATTCACTGCACTGTTGTTAAAATTACATCCCAAAATAAGACTGAAAAGAATAATAGTGCATGGAATGTAAGGCACTTACAAAGCGTTTCAGACAGGAACGTTTTATTTTGTGTGTTTTGACTGGTACTGAAATTTTCTTGTTGTGGTCGAGTGATAGAGCGTTCTACTTACAAGCGGAAAGTCCCAGGTACGATTCCCTGTACCAGGTCATATTTTAAAATACTTTAAAAATGGTCGGGCTGTTTATTTGCCACCCGCTCGGCATACAAAGTGAAAATCACGGGGCTATCGAATGAGACTTTAAGCCAAGGTCCTGCGTTATTTCAGACTTGGCACGTTTTTTTTTTTTTTTTTTTTTTTTGTTTGTTGTTTAACGTCCCACTCAAGAATATTTCACTCATATGGAGACGTCACCAAATTGCCGGTGAAGAGCTTCAAATTTTTGGCCTATGCTCGGCACTTACGGCCATTGAGCAGTGAGGGTTCTTTAACGTGCCGACACCTACTGTGACACTGGACCTCCAGTTTTTACTGTCTCATCCGAAAGACAGGAAACGAACCTGTCGCCGGCGGGACTCGAGCTCACGACCTCACGATCCAGAGTCAAGCACGCTACCGACTGCGCCAGGCCGGCTCGACTTGGCACGTAAAAGAACCCTCACTGCATTGGCGACGGTCTATAGCACGGGTGGAAACGTGTGGAAATTAATTTACAGCTGGTGACATCTGTTGGCGGGATGCAAAAATTAATCAAGACAGGACAATTTTGAAACAATTAAATGCTTGATATTTCCCAAGTCGATTGGAAACTTTTTATGAAGAATAATCATAAAAAGAACTTTCTGAAATTCTGTAAAAAAGCACCAGTAGCATAACATGAGATCTAAATTTTGTTATCATAACAAAGGCTATTGACTTTGAATTATATACCGAGCGTTTGTTGAAAAAAAAACCATCAATATCATTGTTAAAAGTTATCTAAGTTACGACTAGAACCCAAAACTTCCCTCACAAGGCAACGCCAATGGCTATTTGATAAAAATGTAACATATGGTAATAACTAAAAGAAGGGGTGCACATGGTGAAATTTTATTTTAATTTAACTATGTTACTGTTATTTCTTTACGTTGTCATGATATTTTAGATATTTAAACTCATTCTGCATTTAGCATTCTGAATTCGAGTCCTATAACTTAAAACATGACTAAACTATTTGATTCTTAAAATTAAAATTGTTAAATAAATCCAGGCAACAAAGTACCTATTCGGTAACCGGAGATGTGTCATCTGGACCGCATGTGACAATGATTTATTCCTCACTTATTTAATTTGAATATGACTGTGAACTCACGGTGGGTGTGACCAGTCAACAGGGGATGCTTACTCCTACATGTCACCTGATCCCACCTCTAGATTTCCAGATGTCCGTGTAGGTCCAACATTTACCAGATTTGTGTGCTGTATCCTGGACATCTTGAACATTTATACTTTGGTATATGTACTTTTTAAATGTAATAATGTAAATAAGTTTCCATGGAGATAATATTATGTTAATATATACATAAATGATATTTACAATGGTTTTAATATGTTCGATACCGCTTGTTTTGCTCCGGTAGAAGGGCGTTTGACTCGGAAGCGGAAGGATTTGGACCCGATTTCCGGTACCTGACCATATCAAAGACAATGCCTTATAGTTAATATTCATTTCCTGGGCATGACACATTAAAGAACCCTCACTGCAATGTCATCAGTCCATAGCATATATCAAAATGTGTGACATTTCGGCTAAAGCTGTTTGGGCCTTCATACTGATTATCGAAAAAAAATTGGCGATACGTAAAAAGTCGATAAAACAAACAAACAACAGACTTCCGTATAAATCTCAAATATGTATTATGATCATACCTACAGGTTCGTTGATTTGTTTACCAATTTTCTCTTTTGTCGTAAAAACAGTTAAACAAACACTTATCAAAACAACTCCGATGGCAGTGCTGTAAGCTCCCAAGACACCGATATCCTGCAATTGCAATACAACGTTAGTCACTTTCTGAAATATAAATCTAGGCATTAAAAAGAGTACACAAGACGGAATGTTTATCAATTTCTGGTAAATATATCCAAAATCCAACGTTTTTTTTAACATTGACTGTCGAAAAAATAGCATATAAAAATATTCTTTTTACTTATCATTGATAGACAAAAACCAGCACGAGTTGAACGATAATACGCGATGTGCTATGTTTTTACAACGGGGAGGCAGGTAAAAGGAGCAGCGTGATTTGGTCACCTATGCCATGCAGACATGAACTTTATTTTTGTTAATGTTTTTTATCCTGCTGGTTGTAAATATGCCATTTTATCAAAGTGTATATACCATATTATCCTATTCCAAGGGAACCGATATAAACGATGTCAAGGTATGCTGGGTTGAACAGGAATTAATTTCAATGCAATAAGCATTAACAAGGAGGAATAACGTGCGTTTAGGTAAATACAGCATTCATTGATAATAAAAGAACTAATTATACTTACAGTAAAACAGACTCCCACAGCAGCGCCACTCAGATTTCCCAGTAATATCATGCAGCCCATTACGCCAGAGTTAAAACCTAAACAGTATTACATGTCTTTATATTAAAATGGTAAAAAAGTATAACAAATAATTGGTGATAATACATTTAAATTTGGTTGTTGTCCTTGATTTATACCACCTGAATCTATTTCTCTATTCGAGCTAAACTGTTTAAATGTTAGTATATTATAATCATAAAACCAAAGTTATAATATCAGAAGCGATGGCTTTTTTCAAAGCAATAACTTTGGAATTATGTTTCTGTTTAAACGAATCTTGCAACATATCTTTCACTCTAAAATTATTTTCGCTGATAAAAATTGATTGAAACATATCTAGGGAAACGATCACTTTCTGACTCAATTTGAAATTTCTATAAACACAACGAAATACAGCAAAATAGACTTTAATAAAACAAAGTATAAAGAAGATAACAACCCCCCAATTACATCACATAGTTTTGTTACACAAAACCAGCCACTTCAGATCGATATTTCTGTCGATGTGCAATGTCGGAATATTACAAAAGTGAAGAAAAAACATCTGAATAATTTAAAACTCGGTAAGAATCTAGTATATAAAAAGTTGTGCTTAGCATTACTGAAAATGACTTTGATAAAAAATGTCAATATTGTATATATATATATATATATATATATATATATATATATATATATATATATATATATATATATATATATATATATATATATATACAAAGCACTAAAGTGTATACACATTTATTAATATTTTATAGTTTCTTGCTAATTTCACAGTTTTGTTTATTTCATTCACATGCGTTGATTTCATGCACATTTCGTTGGTAGCTTAGTTTCATACTAACTCTTGTTGATCACCGTTTATGTGTGTGTGTGTGTGTGTGTGTGTGTGTGTGTGTGTGTGTGTGTGTGTGTGTGTGTTAAACATATTCAACTTTGCGTGTGAGTGTGTTTAGATATTTAAGTTTGCTATAAGATGAGATCAATGTAATCTTATCGTGTTTTCTCAACAACACTAGGTGACAGATAATATCAGAGAATACCACGCTTAGACTTACCTCTTTGAGATGAGTGTGATTTATCTGCTATCAAAGCGTTATAGGGAACGGTAATAGTAGCAAAGGCTAGTGTTACTATTAAGTAGAAGACGATGTATAGAGCTGGAAAACAAACACAAATGAGTCATACAAGTACAATATGAACAGACATATCAAGGGAAGATGTTAAATGAATTTCTGAAGACAAATCAATTTCAGCATTGTATGTAAATGTATAACAATTATAAAAAACAAAGACATGTTAAAGTTTTAATGCTATATAAGAGAAACCAGATGTGCTTTTTAAATGGGAAATCACCAGCTAATGAAATAACCAGTATTAATCATGCTTGTGTTACTGAATATTTGTATGTACACACGTGAACGTTTGTACATTGAATCCACGTCGTTTTACAGTCTGTTATGATTGTTATGATAATTTTACGACATTCAGGAGATCACCGGTGCAAAAGTTACTAAATGTACTGGGACTGGATATTATATACTCGATTACCTTATTCATTTTTCAAAATTTCGATATGTTTTTAATATTACAAATCTCAGATACCTAAGTATAAATCAATACAATGTCCAGGACATGTCATTTTCAACACATCG